>SSNR01000096.1:1025750-1044851 GCA_006937965.1 Callopanchax toddi | reverse complement strand
TGGGGAGAAAAGAGAAAAACAGACAATGACCTTGGTTAGGGAGATGGGTAAATGATCAAACAAGCTGGCAGCTGTATGTGTGTGTGTGTGTGTGTGTGTGTGTGTGTGTGTGTGTGTGTGTGTGTGTGTGTGTGTATTTATACCAAACGGTGTGTGTGTGAGTGAGGTAAAGTAGGCGTAAAACAGTAACTCAATAAAGGATCAGTCACATCCAAGGAGCCTAGGGAGCCCACGCTGCTGACTGTGCACTTTGGCGGCTGCAAATGTGTGTGTGTGTCTGTATGTGAGTCACAGGAGTGTAGTTGGATGCCCTCCGCTGAGCTCGCCAGCACCTGCTAATTACCTTTCTCTACAGAGCAATGCTTTTAGCAAGAAATAGGGGGGGACGGGGGGAGGAAGATGAGGAGGAGGGAGGGAGGGAGGTATTGCTTCTCATATGTGAAACACCTTGAATGTGACAGTTGCCAAGATGTGAGGCCGCGGCAGAGCAGGGGAGGTGGGTGGATCTGGAGCTGAAGATGCTGTGGTCAGCTAAGTAGAGAAAACATGCTCATTTGTCACAGACAGAGAAAAGTGCCAGATATCACATCGCACGTTCACACTCATCCCTGCTCCTATAACCGCCGGACTCTCAGGATGTCTCCGTCCTGTCAGCGGCTCAGATGACAGTAAAAGTGAGCAACTGCCTGGAAAATAAAAATACAGAAAATGGCTAATCTTCATTTCCCTCACTGACACGAATAGGGAACTTGCAGTTCTCAGGTTTACAAACAGATGGTCATCCATAATGCAGGTTCTTAGCTGCTTTTATGGGACATGTCAAGCTGTGATGCATTATCAATCGGCACATAGCCAGCTAATAAAGGGCAGCCGCTTTCTCAAAACCCTAAACCAGAACTTGTGTGTTTGTGGGGATGAACTTGTGTACAGTAATTAAGCGTCGGTTGTTCTGTGGAGCTTGACGTGTTTACAGGAATTTAAGGAAGAGCAACGAGTTTACTTTGCTGTTTAATCACATATCATTGCAGGAGTAATGATCCATTTGCAGACATCGAGCAAACAAACCCGAATGCATGGAAACACTAATTATTAGAATTGTGTAACAGATTACAGGAGAAGTTTTTTCTTATTTATCAAACAACTGTTCAAAGATCAGTGGGAAATAATGGATTCAGCTGTTTATTCCTTTTAAAGAGTGAAGCAGAGGTAAAGCAAAGCTCAGTGTGTTAGTCAGGAGTTCATCAGCTCCACCGCCGAGACATCAAACTGTCTTTCTGCCTTCCAGATAACATCTCCTTGGCTGCTCAGACAACCAGAGAGAGCAGTGATAGACACGTCTACCAGAAACCCCCATCAGGCAGGGAGACCTGCGAGAGGCTGTCTTACCCTGCAGGACAGAAGCTCCCAGCAGGTCTCCACCACACTCCCTTCATCTTCCCGGAAGGCCTGTCCTCCATAGAGACCCTGCTCACAAACATCCAGGTGAGGCTCTGGCGGGGCTTTATTATTATCGCTCTCTGAGATGAATAGGAAGGGAGATGAGACGCTCTCTGGGATTTCCTGGAATCGTAAATAGCAGACGAGGGCAGACATTTAGGATATGCAGTAATTGGGTTTGGGCGTGTGCTGACCTGCTTCTCAGATTGTACATGTCTTTGTTATAGTGGAGTTACAATAAAAGTCCTCTCGTGTTTGGTTTTTCATAGAAGAGGAAACTAACTCTGTCTGACCCCGATTTGTTGGCAGCTTCATTTATAAAAAAGATTGTTTTAAATTATATTTATTTATTCTCCTTTTCTCATACTTGACAGATTTTACAAATCAAACTGATTTGAAGTGCATTACAACAAAGAGCTGGATATGTCAACATGTTTAGATTAAAACTATAAAACTTGTTAATATTTTGAGTGATTCGTTGAAGTGGTAGCCCCTTGAGGACACTGCTGCTCGGTGTGCTAACCTGTTGATCTGCGTCTGTGTGTCTCCAAGCAGGGTCTGCTGAGGGTTGCCATAGAGAACGCCCGGGCGCAGGAGAAGCAGGACCAGCTGGAGAGGACAGAGCTGAAGATGGAGCTTGTCCGGGAACGGGAGCTGAGAGAGACCTTGGAGAGGCAGCTTAGCATGGAACAGAAAAACAGAGGTACCAGATCAGCTGCAGCAGACTCGACATGATTGGCGCTAACTTTAAGTGTTTCTGGTGATTGTATTCGAGCCGTCAAGTCCTAATTGAAGTGCTGTATTTCCCCTCCATTAATTTATCAAGCATGCATTTGAACATCTGAACACAGAAGACTCTGCTGTGCAGCTAAACGAGGTTTGGTTTAATCCACTTCTTAGCTGACAGGGTGTCCATTAAGTTGAAAATCAGATAAGGAAGTGAGGACACCTACAGTATATTACCCCTGAAAGCAGCTGCAGAGGTGAATTAGACTGATGTTGGCAGTATACAACAAAATAAATCAAGTTTGGCAAGTTCACAAAAGCTGTCATCCGCAGCGCCGTCTGAACAAAGTCCAGTCAAGGACGCTTTGTTTGTTAGGGTCACACCAGGTGGAAAAACGAGTGACGGTAAAAGGCTAAAGCGAAATCGCCGTTCCTGGGATGATGCATACCATTTATATGTAAATGTAACTTTTTCCTGATGTTCTTTCTCATCAGATTTTTTATTCTTTTCAGTTCTGATCCAGAAACGCCTGAAGAAAGAAAAAAGAAGTAAAAGGAAACTACAGGAGGCCTTGGAGGAGGAGGTCAAGCTTCGAGACCAGGCGGAGCACAGCCTGCTACACACTGCCAACACACACAAAGGTACACAAACCCAAACACTTCACTTCAATCGTTTCTTCTGTTTTGAGTCCAAACTGAGCTTAAAGTCACCGCGCTAATTCTCATTTTAATATTAAATGTCACCAAGCTTTCAGTGTAACTTAGCCTTGAGTGCTCATTAGCCTCTAATTAAGTGTCTTTATTAATTAATGACCAAACTACAGGCCATCAATCACTGGCAGCGCCTCCTCACGCAGAATCTGTGACCCAGGACGCGGATGGAAGCAGCCACGACAACAACAGGCTGGACACCAAGGCGACACAAGGTACAGCTGTCCGGATAACAAACACGGCTGCCTCAGGGTGCAGCTGGGAAAACAGACCCACACTTTAATCAGGAAAATATTCTAGTCCTGAATTTATTAGTAGAGAAGCTGTCAATGCTAAAAACAATCTATCAGCAGATGACAACCTTATTAAACAGATTTTTTGTGTTTGATTTTAAGGGAAATTATGTAAAACTTTCTACTGTTTTGTAAAGAGTAGTGGTATTTCTGCTCGTCTGGATTTATTTAGCTTCTGTTGACTGATCTAGGACAACACATTTTATTTTTTCACCTACTCACTGCTTTTGATGCTTAACAGACCAATCTACTGGAATGGGTTTGAAAGATTTCACAGCGAGACAGATCCTGATAAATTGAGCAAAATGAAATCAAGCATGAGACAGTTCACCGGGGCTACCGTTCTAATGGAAACAGGCGTTTAATATATTTATTTTGCCGACGGTATCGTCTTCACAGGGACGAGACTTTGAATAAAATCAATAAATAAAAGTGTAACATCATAAATAGACAGGGGAATAAACGGTTATGATCTCTAGCCCGGCCTCATCAAAGGAGTGCATAGTTTCTGCCCACCTCTGCTCCGCGCCGTGCCAAGACCGCCAAACCAGACAGCATGCTTGTTCAAAAGCAATTTTTAATTGAATGTCAGTGAAGCAAGAAGAGAACTGGCCACTAATTAATGGCTGTCTTAATTGTCCTCATGACGAGTTTGTTTGGACATCATCTGCATAATTAACACCCAGTAATAAATCATTTAAAAGGGGAATTGTCTGTCAGACAGCAGGGCAGGATGTGGTCCCTTTGTGCCAGGAAGTTTTATCATAAAAAAAAAGAGGATCAGGAGCAGAAAAATGCTTTGAACTTAATAATGCTCCTTTGGTAATCATCTTTGATCATTGCTGTGTTGGAATTTCATTGTTTATTTAATGTTTTTTACCTTCTTCTACACTAAAAACACAGAATTTTATTATTTTTTGGTCTTAGTCGTTTAGAATAATCTTTTTAATTTTGGGGGTTTCAGAGGGGAGGATGTTCCTGCAAACCACCGGGATGTTCTGAGGTCCATGGTGAAAGGATGGATGGATGAATGGGAGAACAGCGTGATGAAGATTCCTCCCCGGTGACAGAAACAATCGACAGGCATGCTCAGTCCTGCAGTGGCATCTGGGACACAAATCTCCTCCTCCCCCACGTTTCAAGGGTGACATCTGAACTTTCTTGTTGCTCTCTTGTTTAATTTATTGAATTTATCATCCAATCTCAGCCGTAGTGGGACGAGTACTTTGTTCTGATGTTGTGTTTGACCGTGTTTCTTTCAATCAGAGTTTTTTAGGTCCTAGATTATGATGACCATTGTTGTTTTTTCATTCTTATTTGTCAGTGCTGTTTATTTTTGGGGACACAAGTGATGAAAATAACTTGTTACAGAGTTGTGTACATATATATAGTCATCATTTTTATTAATTATATTATTATTATTATGAAAACCATAATGGCATGTTGTACAGTCAGTAAGTGACTTGTATTGTGTATGTTATGCGGTAGTGCAGTTTGACAATACAAACAATACAAATCCTTTTTATTAAACCGTGTCATTGCTTCTTTCTTGGTTTAACTTGTCCTTTTATTGTCATCTAAACATATAGTCAGAGTGATTTATGCTGTTAGCTTATTGGAGATGAAGTTTCATACGATCCAAGTTGGAGGAAATGATCCAGCATTGATTCCTGCAGCATTTCCAAAAACACACACGTAAGTATTGACAGATAGACAGGAAGGTGGCGAGCAGGGTCACATTTAAGCTGTCTGTCAGTGAAAAATGTTGATGATGCATTCTCTTTCTGAGGCTGGACTCAGGAAACAAAACGCTAAAAGACTCAGACGCATTTAAATCAGTAAACAGTTGATGTCACATTTTTAGTTAAATGTGCTCGATGGAATCTTAAATATTAAATCATCTTATAGGTCACTGAGGGTTAAAGCCTTGGAAACTGAGTAAAATACAAATTGTTACAATTTTTAAATTTATTTTCTTTTAAGTCTGATAAAGAGAGCATTTTTGTCACTTTAAATGTGTGATTACATTCCCTTGCTGTTTAGAAACAGAAGCAGTTTCCTCAAAGACAGACGATGTAAGAGTCCTCAAGTGGCAGAATGTGAACCCTTTTGATGTCCTAAATAATATATCTCAGTTTTTCCTGGACTCTTTTTCATTTTGTGTCAAGATTGTTTTTGTCTGCCAGGTTTTACTCTTGCAGCCTTGTCAAAATGTGTTGTGTGCAGCTTTCTGGACGCAGACCGATAAGCTGTGGAGCGGGATTGAAACAATACCTCCGCTGAGCGGCTGACAAATGAAAAGCAGTGATTCACGTAAACGAATGTGTGAATGAGTCATCAGCTTTTCAGATGACCACCTCAGACGCTGTCTTGACTGAAAAAAAGATTTGACTTCATTCAGTACTTCCTTTCACCCTCTGTCTTACACACACAGACACACACACACACACCCTTCACAATTCACAGCATTGTCCTGCTGAGAGATGTGTAATGGAAAAGATAAATGGAGGATAAAGCTAAGGTGACAGGCCTGAGTTCATGTGTGTTTGTGCATTTGCATGTGTGGTTCAGTGTGTGTGTGTGTGCGTGCGTGACACAACAGACCAGCAAACCATCTGCTCATCTCCTCTTAATGAACAAAGCAAACAGCAGGAGTCAAGGCTGTCTCCAAATCTGGAGTCGTTTTATTGGTGAGCACACACAAACACACATCTCTGCGCCTTTTAATCTGATTATCTTTGATTGAGAACAGGGGCAAAGCAACCTTTTTAGACCTCACTCCCACATCAGTGACAGAGAAGGTCTGAAACACAATTAGCAAGCTGTTACTGAGCTCTGCTTTGCAGTCACATCTGACCACTGGCAGCCAAATAGACCTAATGGGTGGGAACTAACCAATGGGAACTAATATAAATGTATCTGGGTGATGGGGAAAGGCAACACTGTTAGACAGCTGTTTGCCATATCTTTTTAAATGTACTTGGAGGAAGCATTGGATCAAATCGCTGAGGAGCAAACAGCCAGGCGAGAGGGAACACACACTGTTTGATGTGAATAAAACTGGCAGTCGCTGGACTTTAAGACAAAGCAGGACTTCTGCAAAAGAAGTCTGGCCTCTGACAAGATCTGACACTGTGCACATAAAACCAGGGCACCATAAAAAAAAGTAGTTAAGGTGGACTTTGTGTGACTGTATCTTGCTTAAGAATAATTAACACCAACCACTCTGTGAGATTGCAAATCACATGACCTCTAGACATGAAACATTTCCTGTGCTGCATGGATGTATAGCCAACCAGAAGTAAATACAACACACTGAGCAAATAGACACAGATGACATGGCTAGAGAACAAGCCTACGGTAATTAGATCAGTACTTCAGGGCGTCAAAATGCACTGTCTAAGGGTCATAAGATAATAGCAGGTTGACATGAGAGAAATAGCTCATGATCTGAGGATAAGACCTGCCCTTATGAAATGCTTATGGACTGTTCACTGAATCCCAGCTAGAGGAAGGTTATGTTATGAGGTCACTGAGGATTTAGATCCCTTCAAAATGACTGGAAAGACAACATATACAGGAGAAGACCCTTTACTCATCACGGTGATGATGCTCAGAGGTGTAATAAACAGGAACCTCAAGAATCATCAAAATAAAACTATATACATTTATAGAAAACTTCAAAATGTTAACAATGTTTAAAATGTCAAACATGAGTAATTTTGCCTTAAAAATTGTTTTATTGTACAACATTTCTTTGATCTATTTATTTTTGTCTAATTTTTAAATATTTTTGTTTGCTTTATTGTCTTTAAAATATTTATTTTATTTGCCAGTTGTTTGGTATTTATGGAATTTTTTTTTGTAGTTTAACATTTTCTTATGAATTTTGGACATATTTGATTCTGACTCATTCAGAAATTAAAAACAACCTAAGGGATAAACTAGTGTCTACACATAACAGAAAACTTATTGTAAAATCAGTTATAAATGGAAGGTTTATTTACTTTGTTTATTGCCAGATTGTTCTCTCTTTATTCGACATGATGTTTGAAATTTGTAAATCAGTTGTAAATTCTTAAAATTAATATGTATACATTTAATATCTTATTTATTTTATGCTTTCTTATGCTTATCTACTTTTATAAAACAAATTGCATAATTTACTGTCAATCTGGTACAAAGACTGGACAGAAAATAAATGAGAAAAGCAGCAAGTTAAAAAAAATATGTATAACATTTTAAAGAAAAACTTTCAGAAAGCTTGTAGACTAGAGTGATGACTTTATAAGACTACAATAAAGCCTAACTCTATATTAAGAGTGGTTTCATTGTTTATTTTTTATTTATTTTTGCATACTGTTGTTGGTAAGCTTTTATAACAACAGATTTCATCTTCTGGGATATTCATTAGCACAGAGTGACATCGCCATCTAGCGTTCAGCTGTATTTATTACAAATTACATTCAGACGAAAACATTTTTGTCCTTTTCAGGCTTCCATCCTTCTGTCTCCTGCCGTCTCACAGTGACACTATGGAGCTTCTCAGTAACTTCCCCTCGGAGTTTTAACGATACATTTGTTTTGTATTCCTTTGCTCACCTGGAGACCATGTTTACCACCACCGGTTCCCGGGGCCTCTGTAAGTTTACCGGTGGATAAATTGTTAAATCTCAGCGGGGCTGTCGGTCTACTCGCCGTTTCTTCTGACACTTTCGACGCTAGCTTAGCTAACTGGCGCTAGCTTGTCGCTGTCATTCATTTACTCAGAGCAGAACCAGTCCGTTATAAAAGACTCTGTGTGTTTATCCAATAAGCATGTTGAATTTGTTGAAAGTCTCATTGTTTAAACATCACAACTAACGAGCTGTTTGTTTTTCAAGGCAACCGTTTAATCTTAAACTCTGTCATACTTGTACTTTGTACACAGACAAGGCTCCTCTGTCTAAAGGCCTCCTGCTGGTTCTCAATGGACTGACTGTGATGCTGACCTTGCTGCCTCAGTACCAGGAGATGTTCGTATACAACCAGCAGGCTGTCACACATCAACACCAGGTATGTCTCAGGGTGTTAGCCTCAGGTCCAGGAGGAGGTTGGAAGGAGGACTTAAATAACAAAATAAGTTCTAATTCCTGTTTATCAGCCTGTTGTTAGCAACACTGAATGGAATGTATTAAATCCTCATCTATCATTTAAATCTGATTTGTGACAGGGTGCATAAGTTACAACACTTAGCCAAAAGACTTGTGTTGCAGTATAGTCCTCAGTTTGTGTAATGCAGAGTTGTGTTATTTATATATAGTGCATTAGTTGACAGAGGTGTTATAATATTTTAATGTTTTCACTTTCCCCTGTGCTTTAGGAGTCTGTGTGCTATATAAGTCTGTTTATTTGTGTGCTGTAGGTGTGGAGGTTGTTGTGTGGCAGGCTGGTCTGTCTCGATGTGAAGGATTCATTCTGCAGCAGCCTCCTGATTTACAACTTTAGAATCTTTGAGAGGAGGTTTGGAACCAGAAAATTTGCTGTACGTATTGAAACTAGACCTGAGAAGTGATATTACATTTCCTATAATGTTTGATATGTAATTTAAACTTTACTTTTAGAGAAGAGAACTCTTTGCTTCCTTACCTAGTTGACTTTTTGGTTGTGATAAATTGTTTGAAGTGGAAATGGCCTGTTTTGCTCATGTGTTTCTGATGAATATTTATGGTGTTTTTCTGATTACCAGTCCTTCCTGCTGGGCACTTGGTGTCTCTCTGCACTGGTGGACTTCCTTTTGGTTCAGGTCTTCCAGTATCTGTTTGAGTATGAAGTGGAAGAACTTCCTGCAGGACTGTAAGTTGATTTAGAGCACACAAACATGATAATTTGTTGTCAGTTTTATGATGTTTAAAAGCATTCATAAAAGGCAAATTAGATTTAAAAAACAAATTTTGATGGTGAATTTACTAATCAGTTAATAATTTAATAGTAATTTATCAACAAAAATCCATCCTACAACTTTTTTTATTAATAACTTATTTTTTTCAAGGGAAGGTTAGTTCAGACTCTCATTTTCTCTGTTACAAACTGTGGTGTCGTGTGTTAACTTCCTTAATACTCACTGTTGAGTCTCTGACTCATTATACACCTGTTCTATCTGAGTATAGAACAGTAGCTAATTCTAACAAAGCTGCATTTTCTCCTAAGTCTACTTTAAAAAGTTCAAACCACGCATGGATGATATATCCAGCACTTTTTTTCTTCAAACAACGAGCACTTGCTTGATTTCTTTTTCCACCACTGTCCCTCTCTCCTGATACACACTGAGTGAACTCACTGGAGAATTTTTCAAATAGGAGAGGGGGATGTGTCAGAGTCTTTTGACTGGGAAGCAGAGTGATGCATTAGCAGCATGTGGGAGAAGCTAAACTTTTAGCTGTTAGACGTAGTTGGCTGAAAATTTACCTGTAAAATCTATTCTTAATCGTTGCAAAATACTAATTTAAGATATTACACAAGGAACAACACTTGATATATCAAGTATAACCAATACGTGTTTTCGCTCGCCCGCTCACCTCCAAATTGAAGTTTTATTGTTTGTTGTTTTCTTTTACCTTCTTGACTTTTCAATTTCTCCATCCACAGACTTGCTCCTGTCTTCTCCCTCTTTGTGCCTTTCTACCTGTCAGTCCCCAGAATGCCTGTCACCCAGGTACTGGGTCACATCCAAATCACCAACAAGTCTCTGGTTTACATAGTCGGTCTGCAGGTTAGTCTATGTTCTGCTGTTGTGCACAGATCTAGGCCTGTTTTGGTTCGATTGTTTGTTTGTTTTTTACCTTTTGGGAAAGCATTTTCAATCTGGTTTTATCTTTACTTTATGTTTTGCAGCTGTTGACTTCAAGCCCTTTCATGTGGCTCCTTGCAATTAGTGGACTGGTGGGTAACCAAAATATCATTGTACTTTATACTCCTAATTAGAAAAGGCTAATATTTTAGGATCTAAAATAACTTAAATCTCCACATTTCCATAGTGGATTCAGTGAATGCTTTATTATTTTATGTTTGTCACCTCTGCATCAGACAGTTGCAACACTTAACCAGAAGATTTGTGTTGCAATATAGTCCTCAGTTTGTGTAACGCAGAGTTGAAAAACAAACATTTTCCATTTTGCAACAGCTGACGTAACAATCAGATTTTATTTTCTTGGTGCTGTCATTATTTTTTATTATGCCTCTTTGTGGGAGCACTAGCATCTTATTGCATTCTCTCTCAACCCTTTAGTACATTATGGATTTTCTGAGGAACTTTTATTTACATCAAGTGCAGCTAGTAAAACTGCTATTATTCACAGAAACATTTTCCCAAATGTGCCTTTCAGATCTCTGGTGGACTGTACCACTCCAATGTTCTGTGGCTGCAGAAGATTCTTTTTGTTCCTGCCTGGGTTTCTGGTCTTGGACGGTATATTTTGGAGCCACTCTTCTCCAGTGAGTCAAACTTCTATGAGTCCTGTAGATGTTTGTTGCTTACTGACTGTTGGTACAGGGCCTGATATGGAGTCACCTCACCAAAAGTAACATCTGCATTATTTACTCATCACTTTCATATGGTCTGCTTATAAAGAAATTAAGCACTAAGTAAAAGTAAGAGTTGCACTGGTTAACCTACTTCACTGGATGTTCTTTCTACTTACTTTCCCTGTCCCCCAAACTGTCTGTCAGTGTTATGTTATTGAGTCTAATGACGTTCATTCTAATTATTCATTACAGACAGTCATCATATAATACTGGAGCATGAAAAAAAAATGCTTTTTTCTCTTTGCATTTTGTAAAAGATCATGTGGACAAACCAGGTTTTAAAGGCAAAAACATCAAAATAAACATTGTTTTTGTTCTTTTTCTCCTTTCTACTTCAATAATTTGTTTATGCTACTTAGAGAGAAGAACACTAGTTAGTCTCTGAGGTCACAGGGGTCACAGTGAAGGAAAAGCATACCATCATAGAGGGAAGTGCACAAAGAGAGTAGGGAAGGGAAGTGCAGGATAGGTGCTAGTTTAGAAGATGTTCTCTGAAGAGCTGGGTCTTCAGGAGTTTCTTGAAGATGGACAGGGATGCCCCTGTTCTGGTAGGTCATTCCACCATCGTGGAACGACACATGAGAAGAGTCTGGACTGTCCCAGCGTGGTGTAGGCACTGCTAGCTGATGATCCTTTGATGACCGGAGTGACCGAGCCGTGACGTAAGCCTTAGCCAGAGGATTCAAGTAGATGGGAGCCGTTCCATTCAGGACTTTGTATGCTAGTGTTAGCGACTTGACTTTGATACTGGCAGCCAAAGGTAGCCAGTGGAGCTCAGTGAACAGAGAGGTGACTATTGGCTCTTTTAGGCTGATTGAAGACCAAATGCACTGCTGGACCATTTGTGCAGGAAGACAGACAAATACAGACACGTGCATATAGGCTTTATTTTGAACGTGTAAATAATTTAAGGGGTACTTCAGGACTTATCTCTGACAAATAAACGCTACATTCAAGTTGGAAAAATGAACTACTTCCTGGATATATTTTCATCTCTGCAGTGAGTTACACTCCAGCAGTGAGTGCTAAAATGATAAAATAGAGATTCATAAATGATTGATGTGTTTTCTTTTGTTATGCATGCATTACTTTAGCCTCTCAAAAGATTTACCCCAAATGTTTATATTCAATGCTTAAATAACTGCAAATCTCTAATCCTTCATGTCACATTCAGTTTTTTTAATTCTTTTAGGTGTAAAAGTGAACTAAGCTGTCTTAAATATAGTGCTTGACAAGGTAACTTTTTATATTTAAAATGGTAATTCAGGCTCTGAGTGATCATGCTTTATTTCTACATTTTTCCAGGTGGGTTTTCAACTTCAAATCTGCCTCTAATTCTAGAGAAGCTTCCAATTTAGCTTTCTGATTTTTTTTCTACTGACATTCGAGTCCTTCATACAGTTTTTAGAGTTTCTCTGTCTGCTTGTTATGACAAGGTTCCCAGCCAAGTGATGAGACACCTCTGGGGATGGGAGCCACTCTGGACATTCAGAGGCAACAGAGAATGGATCTGCTGGACCAGCAGCTGTTACTGGCTCAGTACAACGAGGCCAGGAGGAACACCAGACATCAGCCACAAGTACACTCACTCACACTGAGCTCAGGATGTACCTTCACTTTAATCATTATCTGTTTACTTTAGCTTTTAATGGATTTTATTGAGATTTTCTTTGAATATAACAGTTTTGATGGATGACAGTGAACTGTATGCATTGAAAAGTCCTTGATGTAGTTTTTTGTGTGTGGTTGTGTTTTTGTAGGCTGGGTTGTTGCAGTGGACCAGATTGTTTCCCTCCCTGAGGCACAGGGGGCAGAATCGACCCCCGATGCCTCACCCTCAGGCTCAAGCACACCAGTCCACACAGCCACCATTACTAGAGAACTCTCCTGTTGCAGAGGAGCAGGTGGGGGTTTGCGTAGTGCCTCTGTTGTGTATCTGCTTTTGTTTTTTTCTCTTTATGGTTGCATTCACGCCACTGACATGAATCTACTAGGATGAAATCACTGCTCCCTCCTGCAAGCCAAAGCCTATTGTTCTGGTTTATCTACTCCAGTTTGTTCAGGCTGGTTTGTCTTCTGCAGTCAACTGATTGTGTTTTTGTCCTACAGGTTGCACGCTTGGTGGAAATGGGCTTTTCCAGGATTGATGCCCTTGAAGCCCTCAGAGCTTCAAATAATGACATTAATATGGCAACTAACTTCCTCCTGCAACACTGAGGGGAAACATCAGTGAGGGGAGTTTTTTCCCCCAAAAATAATAAAAGTGGTGATGACAGAAAATAAAAGCAGTGGAGGAATCAGTAAAATCATTGCACAGAACCAAAGAGAAACAATGTAGAACAGGAGAGAAGGTGAACGTAAATTGTCCAGATTATTTGCAGGTGGTGTCACTGCTCCCTGCAACCCCTAACTCCCTAACCCCTGCAGCGTTAGGCTGAAGCAACCTGACGTGAGGCTGATAGCAGGCTGGTTATTGGAGAAATGTGAAGCACAAAGTGAAAGATGTTTGCGTCATAGCTCTCTGACAGCAGTGAAACCCTGTGAAGAATACAGAGATTGATCAGGCTTGAGCTGCTACAGCTTCATCCTTTACTCCAGTACAGCTGATTCCCACAGATCAGCTGATGCCCCACAAGCCCTCCATGCTATGAGTATGGAAAATACGGTTTTATGTATTCTGTAGTGCAGCTTTCAAATGGCAGAAATTTGTAGATCACATCACAAAGCTTTTTAAATAATCATGAAGCCTGTTTTTATGTTATGCTGGATAAACTGGAATTATTTTGTTGCAGCTGCTACAACAGAAGGTTGAATTCTGAGTGTGGTAACCTGTTTCATCGTGATTTTTCTGCATAGTTAGTAGGCAGGGTTTCATGGATGCAGCAGGGCTAAGCCTTTTCATGTATGATAGGTTTTAGCACAGCACTTAAAGGCTGACTGGCAGTAACTTAATGAGCCACAAGACTTTAGAGCTGACTGGTTCGGCTCATTTTTACTCTACATTGTTGTACGGACGGGGCTGCCTGGCGGGATGCTGGATTGAAGGGTTTTCTCAGGGTCTGTAAGGTGACTTATTTTGTCAGTAACATCATATTTCCAGATAAGAGTACACGTTCACATACAGTGTAGCCTGTCTAAAGGTTAGCATTATTTATTCTGTCTTAACTGAGTTATTCTCTGTTACCAATCATGTCTGATTCATCAGTGTCTTAAAGATCTGTTGGTATTTATTATGCAACACCACGTTAAATATGTGGAAACTATGCACTGCATAGGATCTACTTGTATATAAACATAAATGCAAGAGAAGTAATATTGCAGCCACTGTGTATTGATGTCAAAAGGAAGATGCTAGTTTTATATTTTGTGCATAACAATATTGATATTTGACCACTGAAATGTGTCATTTGTGTGTGTGTATGTTTGAGAGTTACACTTTAACATATGGGTGTGTTGAAGGATTAGTTGCATGGACAACTTTCTGGTGAATTGTAATGGTTTAAGTTTTGATCTGTGGAATAAATGAAGTGTATGTTGTAACATTCTTTATAACACAGCAAACACATAATTTTGAGTGTCTTTTATTCAATTTGAATGAAAAAGGAAAAACGAACAAAAAACTGAAACCTGCATGCAAGAAAAAAAGAAGTGATTGCTATTATTGAAATAGCCTACTTCAGTTTTTTTATTTTTTGGACATTGTGACTTTAATGTCAACACTGTCCTCTTTTTTTTTCTGATGTGGCTCCTTTGTAGGACACACTTGTATTGTCCAACTTTTTGACACACGATGGCGCTGTGTTTAAAAGATGATTCATTTTCTCAAAAGAAAATGGAAGAAAATCTATTTCCAGTGTGATAAAGACACATTCTGTTTTCAGTTTGAATTTTCATTTGAAGCTGTGGAAGCCCATTTCCGCCACTTAAAAGAAATAAAACAAACGGCGTATGTATCTCATAATTATGAGTTACAAAGTTTTGTTTTATTGAAATTATGAGTTTTAAAGTCATTATGAGAAGTCATGAGGTAAAAAGTCATGAGATACAAAGTCACAATTATGAGATACAAAAAGCATTATTCTCAGGTAAAAAGTCATAATTATGAGATACAAAGTCACGAGATACAAAGTCATGAGATAAAAAGTCATAATGAGATACAAAGTCATGATAAATCATATGAGATACAAAATCATTATTCTGAGATAAAAAGTCATAGTTGTGAAATACAAAGTCATGAGATACAAAGTCATGAGATAAAAATGCATAATTGTGATGTAAAAAGTCATGAGATTAAAAAATTAATTATTGTGAGATAAAAAGTCATAATTAAGAGATAAAAATTCATGAGATAAAAATTCATTATGAGATAAAAATTCATGAGATAAAAAATCATGAGATACAAATTCATAATTATGAGATACAAATTCATAATGAGATAAAAATTCATTATTATGAGATTAAAAGTCATAATTATGAGATACAAAGT
The DNA here is from genome assembly GCA_006937965.1 of Callopanchax toddi. Taxonomy (NCBI): domain Eukaryota; kingdom Metazoa; phylum Chordata; class Actinopteri; order Cyprinodontiformes; family Nothobranchiidae; genus Callopanchax; species Callopanchax toddi. The sequence continues at coordinate 1,029,635 of SSNR01000096.1, read as the reverse complement.
CATGAGTTTCAAAGTCATTATAGAATAGAATGACTTTATTCATCTCACACTGGGGAAATTCACTTGTCACAGCAGCATACACATGAGAATAAAAAGCAAGTAAATGACATGAATTTCACATGATGACACAGAGACAATATAAGAGGATGAGATAAAATACAGATGTGAATTTACAGGGCTGTACAGAAACAGGGAGGCCGCCAGGGATTTTGGGCCCCATGAAAAAATATCAAGTTGGGCCCGGTGGCAGCTCCATAGGGGCGCTGGGGCTCCGCCCTCCCTGATGTGAAGGGAGAAAAATTTTTAAAATATATATAATATATATGAGATATTGGCTGCTGTTGTCCATCATCACTAGATTTGATATTTTATTGTGTTCAAGGTTATCGTATCACGTTTATTAATTAAAATTATCAAGAGACTGTTTCATTTTCCTCTCTGGTGAATTCTTTGAAAATCACTGGGATTTTGGGTTTGTGTTCTTAAAGCTACATAAACAAACTGCCCCTTATAAGACCTCCCAAAATTTATTCAGCATCAAAACATCTGATTTCAAGGTATTTAGTGGAAGGTTTTCTTTACAGTAGTTCCTTTAAAAAGGCTCTAATAGTAATCTCACAGTAATGTCTGTAACATTAACAGACTAAATAACAATGCTTCAACCTGCCCAGCATCAACACAGACTGTAAGTTGTTACTGATCCATATAATCATCATTGTGTGGAAAAATAATGTGTTTATCACAAAAAATAACCATTTATGTTTATTTGTAATAGTTCTGTATGATGTCATTATCCACATCACAGAATGCTGGCTTCTTTGCATCATGTTTAGGTGAAACTACTATTTGGGGGTATTTAACTTATTGCTAAGAACTTAATCTGCAATGTTGTGATGTGGAACATGTGGAAAATGAAGTATTTTTAAGGTAAATTATGTGGAGAAAAATATATTAATGCTTTAATCTTGTCAACTGTAAAAAACAACAACAACAAATCCTTTATTGACAGTAACTTTAAGTCCTGGAGGAGTTGGATCAGTCAGCTGAACATATCAGCAGGTTTCAACCATAAAACTATTTACAACATGAAGAGTCTCTGAAAACAGCTGTAGGTTAAAGGACAGCAAAACTCTGCTGAAGTCCTGACAGATAAATATGTTTTTTAGTGTTTGATTGACTGAAATTGAAGCTGAAACCATTGAGTCGCGATGAAACAGCTGAAGCTGCGCGCTCAAGGAGCTGCATGCGCACCCTCCCGTGATGAACTTTCACTTTATGATCAAACGACTTCTAACTCTCTGATAATGGATACATGTGTGTTAAAGTTGTTAGTGAGGTCCTGGAGAGAAGTGACGCTGATGGTTATGCAGCTTCCCCGGTGCTGACAGGACAAACACGGAGGTTCTGACGGGAGGGTTGGTCTGCTCCAGCTCTGTGTCAACTGATATTAGAATATCAATATAAAAACAGAATGCAATAGAGAATTTACAAACTGTATAGAAATGTACCGATATGACCATTGCACAGATCCTACTGAGTAGATAAGAATGAACCTAAACAGTGGAGTTGTTCAGCCTTACAGCCGTGGGGATAAATGATCTGTGGTAACGCTCTGTTTTACATTGTGGATGTTTCAATCTGCCACTGAAGGAGCTGCTCAGAGCTTTCACAGGCAGGTGGATGGAGGTCAGCTTCACCAACATCCTTCTCTCACCACCCCCTCCACAGAGTCCAGCAGACAGCCAAGAACTGAGCTGGCTCTCCTGACCAGCTGTTCAGTTTCCTCCGGTCCCGGTCGGAGCAGCCTGCTCCCCAGCAGACCACAGCGTAGTGGACAGTAGAGCCAACAACAGAGTGGTCAAAAGTCCTAAGCAGATGGGTGCTCATCCAAAGGACCGCAGCCTCCTCAGGAGGCCCTTCTTATAAAGAGCATCTGTGTTGTGGGACCACTTCAGTTTGTTGTTGAAGTGGACACCCAGATACTTAAAGGTATCCACTACTTCAATTTCTGAGCCCTGAATGCTCATTGGTGTGGGGGGTGATGCGTTTCTCTGAAAGTCAATCACCATCTCCTTTGTCTTACTGGTGTTTGTGTGAACCAGCCTTTAGTTTACTCCACTGTGGACATGAGTGATTTGTCAAGTGTGCAGGAGTTTGATGCAGCCATTACTGTGGATGCTTTAGTGGTACTGTTACCTTTTTTACAGAACACATGCCTGAAACAAATGATCTTAGTCTTAATGACACCCTTCCATGGTCTCCTCCACAGTCATCTAGTTCTGTGTCGCCTTCTCCGCCTCTTGATATTTTACAAGAACCCACTGCTCAGAGAGAAAAGGTGAAGAAAATCCTGGTTCTTCACCGTGTTTGTGAGGAAAGTGTAACTCAGGATGATATATCTATCCAAGTAATACTACCTGATGGAAGGCTGGAAAGGGCTGTTTATGAAGGAGTTTTAAGGGGTGTCTTATCTGAGTTTTGGCAGGACTTTTATGAGCAGTGCACATTGGGAAATGACTTTAAGGTTCCTTACTTGCATCATGACTTTGGACGGCAACACTGGGAAAGCATTGACAGGATCATTTCTTTTGGATGGCAAAAAGAGAAGCATCTGCCGTTATACTGGAGCAAGCTGCTCTGGGCTGTATTAAAAGTCCTCTTGTTGACAGCTTTCTCAGGTATGTTACAGAGTCAGATCGAATGATCTTTGAATGTTGTCGTTCAGATTTAGCTAACATGGACCAAGAAGAACTGCTTGAAGTCATGGATCTCCACAACTGTCGAAGAGTGCCAACAGCTGCAAACATAGAACAACTATTGGAGGAGCTTGCCCTTCAAAAGCTGATTCAAGAACCTGCCTTTGTTATTGAGCAGTGGAGCAATGTCCTCACTCCCCTAAGGTCAGAGCTGGAAGCCATTACATCTGCATATGAAAATCTACAGCCAACATTAAGAAAAGTCATTCGATCAGTTATATACCCAACCACCATGAATGACCAGCAGAAAAACATCAGATCATCAGTGTGTGTCACAGATTCCTGTTATCATTAACCATAGACCAGAACTCCGTTATTCTCCTGTGACACGCAGAAACCCTAATAATTTACATCAGGTTCGGACTCCATCTACCCGTTATGTTAATAAAAATGGAACATCATCAAACTTCAGACAGGATCCCCGTTTCTCAGCTGGGGCTGACAGGTCACAGCGTCACCGCTGTTTGCTGTCAGTTCCCCGACAATCAGCTGTTAATGATGTCATCATGCCGCCTCCACTCCGGATCGCTCTGCTCAACGCTCGCTCCATCGCTAACAAATCTTTTGCGCTGAACGAACTTTTCTCCAGTGAAGGTCTGGACCTGTTCTTCATTACTGAATCCTGGCAGAGGCAGAGTGAATTTGTCCACCTAAATGAGCTGTGTCCCCCCGGCTGTGCAGTCACTGGGACTCCACGCGTGGACCGCCGTGGTGGAGGACTGGCCACAGTGCATCGGGACAGCTGCTCATGTAGGACAGTGGACACTGAGATATTTCCCTCCTTTGAGTCTCAGGTGCTCAAGGTTGGTTCTTTTAATTTATTTTATTGTGTTTTAATCTACCGTCCTCCTGGTCCTGCTGCTGCTTTTCTTTCTGATTTTACTGAGTTTTTATCTTCTATTATTAGCTTTGAGAAAGTTTTAATGATTGGAGATTTTAATATTCACGTGGATGACTGTAGCTGTAGCACAGCAGCTGATTTTTTATCCATTACTGACTCTTTTAATTTCATTCAACATGTCTCTGGTCCTACACACACACAAGGCCACACCCTGGACCTTGTTTTCTCACTGGGCCTAGATGTCACTGATTTGCTTGTTTTTGATGCTCATGTGAGTGATCACTGGTG
>SSNR01000096.1:994630-1023876 GCA_006937965.1 Callopanchax toddi | reverse complement strand
TGGCTGCTTCTGTTAAACCAAACGTCAGAAACCTTGGTATCATTCTAGATTCTGCCATGTCATTAGAGGAACATTCACGAACATTAATCCGTAACTGCTTTTTTCAATTGAGAAATATCTCTAAGATCAGAACTCTAGTGTCAAAAGCAGAACTAGAGATGATTATTCATGCTTTTATTTCATCTCGCCTTGATTACGGTAACAGCCTTTTTACATGTCTGAACAAGAAAGATCTGTCTCGCCTCCAGTCAGTTCAGAATGCTGCTGCAAGGCTTTTAACCAACACACGAAAGAGTCAGCACATTACTCCAGTTTTAAGATCCCTGCACTGGTTACCAGTGCATTTTAGAATTCATTTTAAACTTTTAGTTTTTACTTTTAAAGCCATGCGTGGTCAGGTCCCTGTTTATATTTCAGACCTTTTAAATCCCTACAGTCCTCCTCGTAGTCTGAGGTCTGCTAGTCAGAGGCTGTTGGAGGTTCCTAGATCACATTTTAAGTCCAGGGGAGATAAATCTTTTAAAGTAGTAGCTCCAAGATTATGGAACACTTTACCTCCTCCTCTGCGTAGCCTGGATTCTGTTGACTCTTTTAGGAAACAGTTGAAAACTCATTTATTCAGGCTCGCTTTTTACTGATTTTAGGTTGCATGATGTTTTTGTTTTATCAGGTTTTTATTTTGTGTTTTATCATGTTTTTATTTTGTGTTTTATCATGTTCTTATTTTGCATTTTATCATGTTTTTTTCAAGTTTTTATTTTGTGTTTTATTATATTCTTTTCAAGTTTTATCCTTTGTGTTTTTATAATTGTTTTATTGTAAAGCACTTTGTGGCCATTGGCCTGAGAAAGGTGCTATATAAATAAAGTTATTATTATTATTATTATTAAATATTTAAACTCATATCTTAGGGAATCAGAAACATTTCACATGTCCGTTTTTTTCTGTTTTACACAGGGTCTGATTTGTTTCTTGGAAAGAGCATCAGTGTCAGCTTCACACAGATGCAAGGTCTTCAGAGACGCCCAGTTGCCCACACATGTGGTTGCTACCTGGAGTTACCAATTAATTATGAAAACCAGACTTCAGACATGAAATGAACAGAGTCTTGGAAAGCAGTGTTTGGGTAATGGACGTCGTGTAAGGTCACAGGCTTTACTTTCAACAACAGAAAATTACTTTACATTTGCAGAAAAAATTCAAAGTGTTTTGTATTTTAAACTAGTTCCTTGGTTATTTCATTTTATAACAATGCGTTTCTCCTTTACACTTCTACCTCCAGTTGTCTCTGATTTTGAAATGAATCAGCCTATAAGGCCAGTAGAGCCTGGATGTGCTGCAGTTGTCAGCTGGAGTGAAAACTAACCGTTTACCATTTCTGGAAGTATTATATTTTGTCTTAGACTTACATAAAATGTGTTGCCAATTAAGGGCAAACCTAAACATAATTTGAATTTTGTTTTTCCAACATTTTTGCTTAAATTTTGACTTTTGTGTATCAGTGTATTCATACAGCTTGAATTTGGGTTATTTTACCTGAAATCTTATCATTTTCTTTCAGTTTTGTTGGCAAAGAAGACCATGCACTAGTTTTTTTTTTTTAATAGAGTTTGCTCTTTGTGATTCTTAAGATTGTTCATCGATATCTTAGCAGACAAGTCATCTTATAGAAAAGCAGTGGTTGATCAATTTCCATAATTGTGTTTTGTACTGCTCTTACCTTGAACTTTTATATATCTTTGCACGTAGCTCTTTAGAGCTGTTCCATCAAATTGATGTTTACATTTTGTAAGACTTTTTTTTTATGAATGTTTATTATATACTTGAATTAGAAAACAGCTTTAAAAGAACACAGTTTTCTGTTATGTGTTTTGTCCTGCAATATTTTATATGACATGTCTGTGCATTAAGACACTTTATTTTTCATTTCATAATGATTTACAAAAGCAATTTTCTGTTGAGTCTCACAAAACATAAACAGTGCACCAAAGTTTAATTTGAAGGACATAAAAAAATACTTGTTCAATTAAATGTTTTTGTAAATAGACCCATAACATTTCAAGACAATAACACTTTTTATTCTCACTTCAAAATATGAACTTGATTTTTGATAGAAGCCATTATCAAATGGAAAAGGACAGGATAAAGTCATCTTTTTACACAAATGACTAAATATAAATCCCAATTAAAGTACATACATCCTATATAACTTGTGTCTTATACGTAAGGATATATTTTAATGGTTTTTCTTTTATTTTGAGATTAAATGGTTTTTTGTCATTTCGTTTGTCAAAGAAACCAAATAATGTTGCCCATTTATTGATTTATAAAAGCAAAAAGGATAAAACATCTAAGAGGCTGAATACTTTTTATAGGAACCAAACATAAAGACCTACACTGATATGTTGCATAACACTGAGTTATATGAGGGTAAAGTAGAATATAAAAGATAAACTTTGAGTTTATTTTAGAGCTACCTCATACCAATAAATATGAGCCCTTTCACAACCACTTAAACTAGAACATTGTAATAAATGTGGGAAATGTTTTTCCATAAAACCACACCTGTTCATGCTGAGCTGCCTTTAGTCACTAGATGGAGACAGTGAGTGAGATATGTGGTGTTGTTGCTAGATGTTGCTCTGCCACACCCACCTGCTCCACAGACAGCTCCAGCAGACAGCCATGCTCCATGGGTAAAGTAGAGGATTTATGTGCATCTGCAAGCAAAAACCACATTATTGCTCAGTTATTAAATGAGGCACTAAAGGACAAATCATACATGTTTATCTCACATGTTGCTCTCAAGGTTCTTTTATCCCCAGCAGTCACATGTTGGCTCCAGCTAAAAGCCTCCTGAGTCCAGTGGCACTGTTTCATTCAGCCTTAGCCGAAAGTGAAATTGTTTATGCCCCACATTTGTCGGCTGCCAAAGCTCAAAGGGATATTTTAGACAATTTTCAGTGTTTCTGTGTAAAAAGTTATAAATAATTATAGTATTGTAGATCCTTTCCTGAATGACCTCTTTTAGAGGTAAAGGGTTTTTGACCTTCAGGACTGAAGAGTTAACAGCTAGTCTGAATAAAGACTGAAGGCGATTGCTGCCATCTTAAAATGGTTTGAATCTTCATATTTTTGATGCAGTTAATGCAAATGTTATTTTAAAACCTTCACACTGCCACTAACTTTACATCACACAATTATTTGTTTTTTTCTTATTTGTTTTTAATTTTTAAGTTAAGTAATAAAAGGGTCTGCAAAGTAAATAAACATAAACAAATTTATATGAAATTCTGTGCTTAAATATCACCAACAGCAGGGTAAAGTCTGGGACAAATTTCTTACTACGTCTGATAAAAAACAAAACAATAAAATGCTAAATTGACAGTGATGAAGAGGTTTATAAGAAAAGTAACTGCTGGGAACTTTAGGAGAGTGAAGCTGTTTTAAGATGGCAGCGATTCACTTTGGAATTGGGCTCATTCAGACTTTGCTAAATAACCACAGATATCCATGCAAATAACCCTCTAATAAAAAATAAAACAGATTTATAAAATAACATTGCACAAACTGCTGTAAACATTTTAGCCATTTAAAGATGTAGAAATACACTCTGGTCGTAGCTCTGACTAGCTGTTAGCTCATCAGTTCTGCAGGATGTAAAGATAATTTCTCCAAACAGAGGCAGAATCTGTGGGTAAATATTAAAAAAAAAAAAAAAACAATTCAAAATGGGCATGATTTTCTGTTAAACAAGCTCCAAATAACTCAGCCAACTTTGGAAGAAGAATCTTCAAAATATCTTCCTTGATTCATAGTGTTAAAGCCGCATAGTGGATTATTTCATCAAGAGAGTAGTTTTTGAATCTAACGTCCTACGACTCCTCCCCAAAACACCTCGTGCCCAAGGCGCATTACATTGCTGGGCATAAACTGTGCCGCTCAAACTGTAGGGTTTAATCACTCACAGTTCACAAATCACATTCCAACACTGTACCAGGCTTTGATGAGCCCTCTCTGTCCCTGCTGCTTCTGATACTTAGCTCTGTAGCAGCGAGCTGCTGCGATACTCTGTAGCTAAACACAGAAATGACGCAGCCCTGAATGAACTTCTTGACCAAAATAAACGTGTATCCTTGGCAAGCCTTGCCATTCTGTGAGGTGAAAGGTTTAAAAATAAAAATAAATCTGTCTTTAGCTGGGGAATGGGTAGGTTTTATAGAAATTAGCTCTGACTGCTCCATGAATGGCTGAGAGGTAAACAGAGAAACACACAGAGCGTCCTGTACGAGAGCGCCCCCTACTGCTACAGGTTTGCGCGAAGCATTGTCAGAAAGCCGATAATGCAGACATTTGAATTTTATTGGCTAAAAAAGGTAGGCGGCCAGAAATAATGCAAAGGGGTCTAAAGGAGGAAGGAGGGTCTTCATCAGAATGACAGATGTTGTGGAACTCAACCCATAGATCATAGTTTACAACTGAAATATCATTTAAAACATTTAGAAAACTTTGATTCATAGAAAAATAATCCAGATAGATGCTTTAATTATGTTTCTATGGCATTAATGATATAGAACTTTGAACCTGCTAATGGCTGTTTTAGGTCATTTTAAAGAAAGGTTGGATTTCTTGAGTTCATTAAATCTAGCGTTGGTTTGTTCAGCAGCCTGTGTTTAAATCTTACTGCATATCTCCATGTTTAAATGGGAACATCAGTAACAGAATGATGATGTGTGATGTTGTTAACTATGATCTCTCACAGTACAGCCAACTGAAGCTGTGAAGCATCAGCAGTTATGTGGTATTATTTGTCATTTCGGGTTAGTCAGCTGAAACTCTATTAACCAAAGCCTGCTGTGCAATATCAAGATAAACTGCTGCTATAAGGGAGCAAACTGCTGTAGAAAAGGGAGTTGACTTCTTGGAAAAAGAGTTGTGATTTGGAAAGTCATTTTAGTTTTAAATTTCACCAGGAAGCTAGGAATCCCCCCCCCCAAAAAAATCCACCATTGAGCTACATGTGCTGACTAAGTTTAGTTAACAGTGAAGTAAAAACAAACGAGGCATAACTAATTTTCTTATTGCCAATTTATTATTATTATTATTATTATTATTATTATTATTATTATTATTATTATTATTATTATTATTATTATTATTATTATTATTATTATTATTATTATTATCATCATCATCATCATCATCATCATCATTATTTTTTGTTGTTGTTTATAGACATTTTAATGTTTATTTAACAGTGACAGCTTGTTAGGGTAAAAAAAAAATTTTTTCTTTACATTTTGAGATTAAAAACCACTGAACAGCATTTAGAGTTTGAGAACCATTATATTATACATTCAACCACAGAAAGAGAGAGAACAGTTACAATTAAATTACTGAATAAATTGTATGTAGTAACAAAAAGAGCACTTTAACATATGAATATAATACATCGTGGGTTTTCAAAGGTGGGGAAGGGACGAGGAGACCTCTTGTAGAGGAAGAAGGCAACAACCATCAGTGAGGAGATGATGGCAATGAGCAGCACGGTGTGGGCACGACTGCGAGAATCCTCGCCCGTATGAGGCTCAGATTTTGTTTCTGGGTCTGTGATCGGGCTGTCATGCCAGCTGCGACCAGAACTCCAACTACCATCTGAGGTAGAGATGGCTCCATAATTAGAATTGGGTTCATCAGGACCCCAGTTAGTAAAGTTTAGCACTGTTTTATCTAACCACAACCAGGCTCCTCTGTGTGTTTTAAACAGACCGATCCAGAATGCTATATATTGCTTTTGATGAACTGTTGTTCAGCAGGATCTTGAATACTTGCCAGTACTTCACCATGTCTTCCACAGCTGCTGGCTGCATCTGCCCATTCAATTTCCTCTGTGACAAATAAATAACAGTAACCCCTAAAAGGCAGCCAGGTGTAATTTCCTGGTACTCTACATTGGTATCATCAGGGCAATGTCCTGCAAATTTGGTGGACTGTCGGTGGAACATCTGTCGACTGCATACAAATGCTGTTCATAGTCTGGTTGCCAATTTATTATTTTAAATGCATACATTTTTTTTAACTTTAAATCTAAAAGTTTGTAAACATGTCCACCTGCTGCCTGATGATTACACAGAGAATGTGTGCCTGGGCTCTATTACACCACAGTTTCTTTGCTGATCCATCACATTATTGTATCCTGAACCTTTAAAATAGAAATATGTGTTTTTGAAATACTATATTAAGAAAAGAATACGTTTTTTCTTCTCAGATGTCACATGTTACAGTTTTTGACTGAATTCTTTGCTGATGCATTGCTGCTGGCATGCGTGTATCACTTCAAACGCCCGGAGGTCATCACCATCTTCAGCACTGTGTCCGCTATATTCCCTCACCAGCTCTGTTGCCATGGTGAGTGCATGTTTTTTTTGTGTGGTTGCTATGGGGACCTTGTATTACAGCCTGCCGCCTGCTCTCATCATGTTTCTGCATGATCATTTGTATGCCTCCTGTACACTAATGATTTAAAAAAACATCAGTGATGCAGGAAACTGTCCCCAGGGATTACCTTTCTGTAAAAACATGAATTAATTACGCATCTGCTTCTAAATTGTGACACAAATGTAAGAATATATATAAATATATTTTTTATGTTCATGATGCATCAAATTTTTAAAAAGTCAGATGAATCATTTTACCGGTAACAATACTTCCCTCCATTTCAGTTTCTCAGAACTTCTGTGGATGGGAACAATGCCAGAAGCCTCCCACTGCTGCTCATCATATTCAAGCTTTTCTCTTTGAGATGACATCATTTATTTCCTTATTTCACTTTAACAATTGCAGACTGTTCATTTCTTTCACAGGGCGTTGTGCTTTTGGAAGTGCGAAGGATGTGCACGTTCATCATGCATGAGTCATATTGCACCAAGCACCACATGTGGGACTGTTTGCAGAGTTCTTAGAACACAGAGCAGGCTGTCGCTGATGTTTTCCTCATGTCATTTATGCAGGAGTTTTCTAGTTAATGGAGCACAACACCATACCTGCCTTCAGGCCAATGAGAGGTCTGGCATTTCATTTCCATTGTGTGCCGGCTCCTGTGTACCATTTGTGATCTGTTTAGTCTGAGCTTGCTTCTGTTACATCAAAAGAACAATTTTCTTTAATCATTAGGGCTTGGTTGGGTTCACTTTAGGCTTTGTGGGTTTGTAAAACCTGTTTTCTATTTTTCAGTTGTGATGACAGTTTGTGAACATGTTGTCTTCATTTATTTTCCTGCAGTTGTGTTTTTTCATTATGCATGTTGAAGCATCTCATAGAGACCTGCACAGACATACCTGAAACTACAAGAAACCCACAATTTAATGTGCTCAAATGGAAACCTGATATTTGTGACAACTAAAAACTCCAGCTATTTACTTCCATTTTAAAAATATTAAAACTTAGGTAGCTGTTGTTTTTTCCACACCAACAGAATTTTAATGCTGTGACAAAAAGAGGATGATGTGGGAGGAATTTTTCATATTCATAATATTTATGACTGTTGTAAGAGATTTAAAGGCCATTTTTAGAAAAAAACCTATCAGTTATGGAGAAAAAAAAATCCATCTGAAAAACTTGTTTACCATCCAAATAAACACCAGCTGAAAGTTATGAGATTTTTAAAAAGGCTTTTATAGTCTTTGTGTGCCTTTCACTCCATTTCCTGCTGGCCTAGAATCAGACTTTTTCAGTAAAACTTACATGTGGAGAATGCTCAGCTCTGTTGCTCATTTCTTTTTCTTTAAACTAGATTTTCCTTGGCTCAGCACAGCTCTCAGTACTCTCAGGAATCTCTCTGCATCCTCTGACCTTTAATAAGGTTCAACTCCTCTGTAATTGTACACACATAAGGTATGGCATGAGCGCAGGCTTCGTGAAGAGGGGCGTTTATTTTTATGCATCTGGATGCATGCTGGTGTCTATAAATGTGATGAACACAGAGTACCCATTGAGAGCTCTAGTTATGGTGAAGGTGTTAAGCTGCTGAAAGTTTTCTCTTGTGCTACTTCTCTATGTGAACTCTGCACACCCCAGCAGATCCATTACATCCGCTCTAAAACCGATTTCACTAAACACTTCCGACATTGTCCTGACTCTGGAAGCGTCCGGCTGTTAGGACATTCATCATGGAGGCTTTGAGCTGATTCTGGTTGTCTTTCTGCTCCACTGACACGCAGCAAGAAGGCATTTCCTCAACTCAACAGCTATTAAGGAGGCCTTTTTAGCAAACTGGTCTTAGCCATCCATTTTTTGTGCTCCATAAGTAGTCCTCATTTCTGCACCTCCTGCTTTAGTCACTGCAGCCTGTCAGTATCAGATACTTCTGGAGACAGCTTATTTGTCCTGTTGTTTTCTTCCTTCATATGCACAGGGCTTTTTTATACTCAGCTAAGGGTGTGGAAGAGCTGAAAGCCTCTGCTAAAAGGCCACTAATGCAACACTCCGCAAAGGCTGCTGATCATCAATACATGCATTTATTAAAAAGAAAAATTACAAGAAACAGAATATTTCATAACAACTTTATTTTACGTGTGTATGTGTCCAAATCCCTTTCAGTTAGTAGTTTGAGGTTATTTAACCAACGAGGAAAATGTTATTTAAAGAGCTTTACTGTGAATAGCATGACAAAATTAGGAATATGATTCAGTAAAATGAACTACATTTGTCTTTCTTTAGCCACGTATCTTAAAGATAGAATTTATATTTTTTTAAAGTGCTGTTTCTTGCTATTAGTCACTCATATTAGTAAATGGGGACATTTCTAATTGCATAAAATAGTTTGAAAAGGAATGCATGTGAAAATGAACAATTTAAACACAATAAAATAATATTAGTTTTGGATGATTATTAGGTGTAGTTGCATGACAAGTCATGCAAAGAAAACCCCTCTCACCTGTATTTTGTGGATTCTTGACTCAAATTCAGGTTGTTTTTAGTTTGTTCTGTATTTCTGCTTCATTTTTCACATCTGTATTCAGAGCAGTCACATTTTGATCACCTCAGTGCTGAGAATAAGAGCTCACAGCGTTCTTTCAGTCATGTTTAAACACAAAGAGACCCCTCCCATTCCCTTTTTAGTCTGTGCTGATTCACAACAGTCTGGAGCCAGCCTGCTCTGGAAGCTCGTCTCCATGGAGACAAGGGTGGGAAGACGAGTGATGATGTCGTTGGTAGAGCAGCAGCCCTGAATCAACCATGTGTTTCGCTATGTGTTTGTGCAGATGTGTGAGTACACATGTGACAAAGAGAGAAATAGATCAGGTTTATTTTCCTCTGGAAGAAGAAGAAGAGCTAATTTAGTCAATGCTTGTGATGTGGCTTTTAAAGATGTGAGGAGCCAGATCGGAGCAGAAAGATAAACAGCTTGTATTTACCAGCAAAGCTTTCCTCAACAATGATTGATGAGACAAGCTGTGGCACGCAAAGAGTCTGACCAATTTTATCTGCATAACCTTACATAGTCAGATTAGATTTCAGCAATGAAAAAAAAATCTAGAAATAGATATTCTAACCACTCATCTGCTTAAATACTATAAATTCCATTAGTTTAGAATGTAAACAGAGTTAAAATGATAAAAGCGGTAACAATAATGCAGCTGGATCTAAAAACCTTGTTTTGTCGACCCACTGTGGACTCGTCTCATTAAAATGAAAACTGAAAGCTTGAATTCCATTCCAGTGGAGAGATGTAAATGCCAATTTAGTGATAGGTGGAGGTCAGAAGTGAGAGGAAGAGTGGTTAACCATTGCTTAGGATGAGGTGTTTATTTATGTGACACATAGGGTTTGATTTGACTGTATATTATATGTTATGTGACACTGAAATTACAGCTTCATGTTCTAAGGTTAAACAGAAAACACCTCATTGTTTGTCCTTTATAATTGTGAAACGGCCTCAAAGTGGTTTCAAGGTCTCTTTCTCATTCGTCTTGTTTTTGTTGGTGAAAACGATGAAAACCCAAGTCAATAATGAAACTTATTAAGAGAAATATGATCATTTTCTATTTCTCTCTTTTTATGCAACAGTCATGACCAATTTGACTGAAAGTGTTTTTATAATTTATTATAAACAATTGTCTGTGGATTTATTATAGACAGTGGAAAAGACATGAATACGCTTTGATCTCTGACTGTTCCTATTTATATAAAAACACATGATACTTCTTGTGTTTTGTTTTCAGTTTTTTTCATTCATATCTATAGTTTTTTTGGGAATAGTTTTCGTTCATTCATTCATTCATTCATTCATTCATTCATTCATTCATTCATTCATTCATTCATTCATGTGATTAAAAAATTTCATTTCTATATTTTTGCAAATAGGCCACCTAAAATCCAAGTTTCATAAAATGGACTTAGACTCTTTGCATTGAATAGCAGCCATCTCTATAATGTGACTGTTATAAATATATGTCTATTTCCTGATTAATTTGTGACAAGAAATGCATAATGTAGCGTTACCAAATACGCTAACCTCTGACCTCTGACCCCTTGAACGTCACACAAACAATAATCATCTTTTTCCCAATAACTTGGATTATAATGACTCTTTACTATGTTTTGTAGCGCCGGCAAAGGCGTTACTATCTCTGAATTCTGACCCCTTGGTTCATCACAACAATAACTCATCTTTTTCCCAATAACTTGGATTAAAATGACTCTTTTATTATGTTGTAACCTGAATCAACATTCCTTCCAGGACCGGTCGTGTCGGAAGACTCAGAAGACTTTCTTTAGTTAATAATTAAACTCAAAGACTCTTTGATGTCTCATTCTAAAAGACACTACCTTTAATCCACTGTCCAGAAATGTCTTAATATGATTAATTCATTTTCTTCCAGTATTCATGAATGTTGATGTTGCATCAGTATTATTTTATGTTGCTACTTTTGCTAAAAGGTTAAAGCATATTAATAATCCATCTAAGTTTAGCTGGGTTTCCTTAATGACGAGAACCACGTGACTTGGTAACTACTTCCCATTGGGCCACGCGTCCAAAACTTTCCACGGTCAGACTTCCTGCCTGGAAGCTACCGAGTTCGGCAGTTCTCGTTTCAACCTACAACGAGAGAACAGCCTCCGTTTTCTCCGCTACACGGTAGGCTTTGATGCCGACTGCCGTCTTGGGTATTAGCCCCAAACAGTCGAGGTTTCCCCGGCTAAGAAGCTAGGCACCATCCGTCTGCTTCTGTTCACCTGCCATGGGGAAGAACATGCTAGCCTCTTCCACCAGCCGATCATGGAGCCGCTGACCGACTCATTCAGACGCTTCCGTGCCCTGGAGCGGCCTCCCGGTCCGGGGATACTCCGAGGCTCGTCACACCAACCTACCAACAGACGAACCTCCACTTCCCACGCCGAGGCGATCTGGAGCGGTTTCAGCAGGCACCAACCTGATCTGGTAAAACCAAGGCTCTTGATAAATAACACTCCTTTCAACTTAGTCTCAGCTCCCCTCCTAACTAGCTCAGACTCCCTAGAGATATTTAATATCTCACGGGCTCTCGTCATTAACTCTCAGCTCAATAACATCAGAAGAATCTCTTAAGATGCACCATCTACCTCATATCTGTCTGTTCGTTCAATCTGTTTCTTTAATAAAATAACTGTAGTCTAAGTCTGCTTCTGGGTTATAACTTCCAAATATAACGTACGTAGGTCTTCCCTTTGAATCACAAGAACCTAAAGTATCCTGCATAATAATTAGGTTAGTGAAGGTAGCTAACAGTGATTAGCATTAAAACCGACAGAAACTAAGCTAATAACCTTGCAGAAGTGTGTCCGTATTATAACAATAAAATCAGGTTATATTACGCTACAGTTTTAACCTGAATCAACATTCCCAGGTATCCAGATCGTTTTTCAGGAAGACCTCCACAGGACTCTTTTAGTAATAAGAAACTCAAAGACTTCCTGATGTCTCCTTCTAAACGACACTACTCTTAATTAAACTGTTCAGAAATGTCTTAATATGATTAATGCATTTTCTTCCACAGCATTATGAATGTTTGATCCAGCTTCAGTGGTATTTCTATTTCTACTTAGCTAAAGGTTAAAATCAATATGCTTCATATATTTACTTATTAAGGTGAACTATAGCTTTAAGGGCTTGAGTCATGTGACCTTGATAGAACCCGTCCATAGGTCCACATCGACATGACTGCATCTTAAGTCTCGCCACTTCCTGAGACAACAGAGTTCTCCTGTGTAGTTGCCTACACTGAGTCAAGATGCTAGCTGTCACCCACTACACAGCTCAGCTATTCCCTAAGTTGCCGGCTCTCCCCTGAACGGGTAACAAGCACCGTTTGAGCCGATGATCACCGCTCTTTTCCCTGAGGCATAGACACCCCACGTCTGCCTCTCTCCACGACATGGGAAAAGAAGCCTTTGCTATGTTAGCTCAATATGCTAATGACCAACAGAGATGGTTTTTCTGACTGCCGTATCCTGGGACGGGAACCGGGCGCCTGCTGGCGGCTACCACTGCCCCCGACGGCTCCAGCCGGATCGAGGGAGGACCCTTCCACCACTGTATTGGTTCTCGACTTCCATCCGGGACCAATCCATGGGAGCGCCAGCTAAGTAAACCCTCTCTGGTAAAGCTAAAGGCTTCTGTTGATAAGCTCTACATTCCACGTAACTTATTCAACCAGCCACTCTTCCACTTAACCCTCAAACTAAATTAAGATAATGTTCCCTAGTCTTAACATCACAGACTCAGGTCATTAAACCTTATATTAAGACCAACTTAGAACACTTAACATCGTGTTGACACAGCTAATAACCTTGCTACCTCTGCTCATCTGTTTGTAACTGTTCGTCCGTCAGCTTTTATAATAAATACTGTAAAGTCTTTATCCCTGACTCAGACTTCAATTCGTCAATATCAAGGTACGTAATTTACTCCCTGTAACATCTGACAGAACCTAGAAATTCCTGTAAATACTAGTAAGTGAAGGTATCAGAGAAAACTCTCCGAATAAAACCGACAAAGCGAAGCTAGATCTTACAGAAGTGTGTGCAACAAATTAAATAAGTTTAAACCGCTACATAAATGGCGAGCCACGCCACATTTTGACTACAATAAACAAGAAAGAATTAAGTCCACAGAATAATACGTAAAAGTTTTAAAAAGCTGTCGCAGTGCATTTATGTTGCTAGTTTTTAATATTGTTGACTTCCCCCCATTTGTTAAGTTTAGAAGAAATGTTGACAGGTTAGAAATGTGCAAAATATCTGCTGTCAAAAAGTAAAAGTCCAGCTGCAGGCTAATTGAAAATTTCAGCTTTTTAATCAAACAAATGGACCAGACATCAAACGCTGTGAGACTGGCTGGATTAGGGTTAGCCAAAGGTGTCTTTTTTAAACAGACCCAGATTTATACGTCTGAACGAGCCTGTGCATTGAGTTTAGAAGTGTTTTAATGAAACGCACAAACTCCTCAGGCTCAAAATTAATCTGGGCTAAATGCTTATTCTTGTTTTGTTTTTACAGGTCAAACAACTGTGATTTATGTCATAAAGCACAGAGATTCTATTATCTGTCAAACATGGATTTGATGAATAAAACATCTATAAAACTATCAGAAATTCTATATATTTGGAAGTTGTTTTTTATTTATCATGAAGTGTGTTTTAAAACAAAAACTCCTAAAAGATATGCAGTGCTGGGGATGCTTGTCAATCTTAAATGTCTTCTCTTTAAATTCACCTTGAAAATGGGAAGTAAAACAAAAAACTAAATTATATTAAAAAAGTAATCAGTGAGTTGGAACACCTCTCAACACTTAGTGGTTCTCCTCACCTGACTGTTTTCACTCTCTCTGCTCTCTGAAGGCAAAAACAGCCCTCAGTCGTCTCCTCCTGGAAAGCCACCCTGACCTTAATGGCTATTTAAGCAGCTAAATGAAATTCTGTGCTGTTTCAAACAACTTTATGCCAATCAATAGATAATGGTACTGTGTGCTGAGTCACAGGAATAGTTACAGTTCCCAGCATGCAATCTTAGGATCTATATGATCCCCCATTATAACAATCTGTGACTCAGCTGTTAGAGAGAAACAAGCTGCAAAACATCACTGATGGTCGGCAATGTTTACAACCAGAAGTGTAGAGGCAGGAAAGAGCTAAAAGTTTATTCTAAAAACATTTTCTGAAAGTGTTTTTTTTAGAAGAACAATCTGTCTAGATGTAGTTTTAAAGAACATAAAGAGAAGATGACAGGGAGGTAAACGGTGAAGGTAAATCCAACAGTGAGTTTAAGAAACGAGGAGTGTTTATTCAGTGGATGAGGAGCAGCTGTGTTGATTGAAGAACAGGTGTGAGGGGATTATTGACACAGTAAAATGAATCAAACTGAGCACAGACATGAAAGAATAAGAACAAATCAACTCAAAACCACCATTATTTATGAAAAAATATTCAATATATGAATAATCATAACATGGCTATACAGGCTTTTGAATTGTTATCTAACATTTTGTGTGAAGAACATTCTAGAACATTTATGCAACAAAGGATCTAAAGATTATGAAGACGTTTCAATAAAACATGCACAATAATATGCATGTTTACATAATTCTGAACAATGAAGATGTTTTTTATTTTATTATGTTAAATAAGAAAATGATATAAATACCTAAACCAATCTGCATTTTCACTTAGAGAAATCCTGACTTGCATTAGGGGAGTTGGCTGACCCAGATGATCCAGATGTCCAATCATAGAATTAAAAGCACCCTTTTCATTTGTTTATGTGTGAAAGCCCTCTGGCTGAGAACCTCTCTGTGGTTGATTTAATGTGGAATCCAACCAGCAGGACGGGTGTCTAGAGATTTAATTATATGTTGGTGGAAGCCAAACTAAATTAATTAGCTCACTTTTAATTTACAGGTGCAACAAATCACTTGTTAACTTCCAGGTTGAGTGTGGATTTCTGCGTCACATCTCATCATAACTGTTATTACTGTGCCTGAAGAGTGGCTGCTTTATCATAAAAGTAGCTGTTTTGTAAAATAAGAATAATTAGAGTATTTTCTGTTGTGTCTTCATGTCTGAGGACGTCTGTCTGTCTAGGTTTCTCTTTTTTTCTGCTCCACTCTTGCAGCTTCAAAACGCTGAGACTGGATTGACTGGAGGCAGGCTTTGGACATTGCAGTGTCAGCAACAGCAGAGTAAGTGGAAAAACTCTTAACACATCTTCCATTTGCACAGTGCACACTAGATACTAGAGAGGAATATATATCTTTGAAAACAGACCATCTACCACCTGATACTAAAAAGTAATTATGAATATAAGTTGCATCTAAATTTTATTCAAAAACATGAGAAGAGTTTTGATCATAGCACCACATGTGTCTCAAGGGGAACATTAAACTGTAAAAATCATTATTAGGCATCACCACACAATGAAAGCACTTGGGAAAAAGAACAGTACAATGAAAAACAGTGCTTTGAGAAATTCACATATTTATAAGCAAATTTCTTGTGTAAATACTGATATTTATATAACTCAACAACATTTGCAGAAGGAAATTGCAAATCGGTGGGATATTTGTTGAACAACCCTTTAAAAGCCTAGCCTTGCTCCTGAAGACAGAAACAATTATTGACCAATATCAAAGATTCCAGTTCTCTCTAAACTTTTGGAGAAAATCATAGCAGAGCAGCTCACTTTGTTCTTAGACAAGCAACACAATTTAGACTGATGGGGCTTTCTTAAAATGTTCTGTACAGAAACTGCATTACTCAGAGGTTCAACTGACATCCTAATAGCAGCTGATTCTGGGGAATAAATAGTTATGCTTCTGTTAGCTCTATCAGCTGCTTTTCATACAGTCAATCATCAGATTCTGATTAGACTTTGTGGTGTTGCTGGACTTTCTGGTGTAGTTTTAGTGTTTTAATGAATCACTTTCAGTCTGAATCAGCTCTCCCTGTGGAGTACTTCAGGGTTCTGTCCTAGGACCTATAGTGTTTCTTCTTCTACTTCCTTTAACACAGCAAGTACAGTGAGGTCTCATACTGCCTCTATGCTGATGATATCTGCTCTATTGTTCCTTTAAACCCTCTGAGTTTCATAAACTAACTTCCTTAATGTTCAACATCATCAGTGTTAAAGTGAAAATCATTTAAAACTGAATTTAGAGATACTAGAAACTCTAATCATTGTCCTGGCTAGATTCCATTATTCCTTTGATAAGAAATCACATGTTCTTGAGCTGTCTCTGTCCAGCTGTTTGAGTTAATCCTAGTGTTACTTTTGACTTGGCGTCGTCACCGGAAAATCTATCTAGACAGCTGATAAAAAACTGCTTTTTTCACCTTCACCTTGGTAAGTAAAGTTGAGTAAATAATTCATACTTTTGTATCCTCAAGTCTAGACTACTGTAACAGTCTTTTTTACTTGTTCCAACACAAAATAACTATACTGCATCCAGGTTGTCCAGGATTCAGCTGCTATGCTTTTAGCTGGGACACAAAAACAGCCCCCTATAAAGCCGGTTTTAGCCTCCCTCCACTGGCTACCGCTGGATTTTAGGATTTGTTTTAAAATGTCAACATTTCTAGAACCCTGTGTGATCAGACTCTTGCCTCTCTGATTTCCTCCATTGATACACCCCATCCCGCTGTTACACCCCATCCTGTTGTTACCTCCCGTCCTGCAGTCTGACATTAGCTAGCCAGGTGTTGCTTATGACTTCCAAAGTGTTAAACCTCGTGGTGATTGCTCCTTTCAAGCAACAGCACCAAGGCTGTGAAACGCTCTACCACTTTCTTTATGCTGTGTAAAAACTATCGATTTATTTAAAAAGCAGGTAAAGACTTTTCTTTATTAGCAGGCTTTTAGTTTTTATTGGTTCTATTGCTTATATATTTTTCTTTGTTTTTTATTGTTTTACTGTTTCACTGTTTTTATTGTATTCATCTTTGGTTTCCCCCTGTAAAGCAGTTTGTGATTTTATATCTGCGAAAAGTGCTAAATAAATAAAATTTACTTAAAAAAATTAAAGAATGCAGACATTTTCTTATGAAACAACTCAAATTGATTGAGATCATTACCTGGAAAAATTATATGGAAGCATGTAGATCCAATCATAAATGTATATGTAACAAAGTTCATAAAATAACTATGAGGTCCTGCTATTGGAGCCACAGTAGGAAGGTTTCTTTACATCAAGCCAGGAAGGGAATGGATAGAAGTGGTAAAGTAAAATTAAGTCAGTTAAACTGAGTTTCACCAATATTTCTGTCACTGTGTACAGTGCAAAGGTAAACTGTCTGTTGTCATGATGACTAGTTCAAAGTAGAGCTGCTCGTTTGCATTGAAAGGAGTCAGCTGAGGTGGTTTGGACATCGTATTATGATGCCTCCTAGTCACTGGAGGGATTCTATGTTCTCTTTGGCATGGGAACATCTTGGGATCCCACCAGGAGAAGCTGGATTGTGTCCGGACGTTTTACATCCATGGGCTGACAATGGGTAAGCAGCCTTTGAGTCTCTGTGCTAGGTCATGGCTGTGCTCATTATTAAAATAAAAAGAAAACATGTATTTTCAGTGTTACCTGATTACACCAATAGCTTCTCTTTTCTGCAAACTCAAATAAATTCAAACTAAATCCCATGTCCTCTGGTTTCCAGGTGCTTGATTGCTCTCATTTTGTGCTAATATTGGTAACTAATCCAAATAACTTTTATGATAACATCATCAGTGTGACCTTCATCCCCACAGCTCTTTATCAGTCAGGGAGCACCTGTCTGGACCTGACCTGATTACAGAGAAAGTAGGTCTGATTGTAGCCCACATTGTTGCTGGATATCCCTGAAAGGAGACAGTTCTCAGAACAGTCTGGGATTTTACGTTTTGGGGAAACACGAAACCCTTCTTCAATCTTTCGTTCTTTCATACGCTCTTTATCCAGGTAAATTAGGATATTTTTCCATTTGCCCCATCTCAGAGTAGTTGTCTGGTTCATCGGGACATGACATCAACTTGACAGGGTGCTGTAAAATAAAGAAACATGCAGAAATAATTATCTCTATTTGAAAATGAGTTTTATGCTTTTGATGTGTCAACATTAGATTTTTCCAGAACAGTTTTTTTAATTTTAATTTTTTTTATTATAGAAACAATAGGCAAGGTAAATACATTTCAAAACCATATGGATTTTCTCAAAATTTACCCCCAAAACAAATCCCCCGACAGCCACCCCCCCAAAAAAATTGAAAATAACAGGGGACAAGGCGGAAGGGGGGGGGGGGTACTCTGAAACAATAGTGGTAGATTTCTCAACCAATGTCAATGTCAGAACTGTTTTTTGTCAGATTCATTGAGTTAATCTTAATTGCATTTGTTGGTTCTTAATAACCATCAGTCACTTATTTAAATAGGAGCTTAAAGTGGCATTAGATATTATTTAGTGAAGCATGTGCACCAAAGAAATGAAGCTCTAAGTGAACAGTATCCATCCTGTAGTTATTCAGTGAAGGGTTGTTTGATTGTCACTGCTGCCCCTCCCACTGTGAGCCTGAGATGGGAACCCCCTGCAGAGCTGTCTGCTAGGCCCTATCAGGCTCCTGCTTAAGGCACTTTGATTAGAAAGGTTCGATTGCAATCATGATGGATGTGATGGATGTGAGAAGATACTGGAGGCTTTACAGGGTGGGTGAGTAGCTGAAAAGCCCGAGTTACAGCTGTCGCAGAGATTTCTCCTCAGATTTATTATGCACGTTAACAAGGCTCAGCCCATAGCTGAGGCAGTGCAGTTGATGACACTTCTGGGTATAATAGTGCTATAATCTTCAATTTTCCCGGAAAAAGTCTCTCTACAGTCAACCCACCTGCCAACATTTTAGCTGGTTGGGTTGGTTTTTCCATGAATTCAAAATAAATGTAAAAAAAAAGAAAAAAAAGAGAAGAAATCATTGCCACCACATACTGTACCTCTGCACCTCTAAACAACACTTTATATTTTATTTACCTTTGATGAGGCCTGAACTGCACATACCCACACAAATTATACACCAGCTCTGTCCCAAGAAGTGTCCAAATATGTTTAATTTGGGTTACCATGGTCATGTAATTTGCATAAACCCACTACAAAACCCCAATTGAAATGAAGGGGGATGTGTTGAATGTTCCTGGAACTTTGTGCTGTTTGTCAGCTTACCTTGTTTACAATGTGAACTTATAGTTTAAACTCTAAAACAAGTCAGAAGTCATGATACTATAACATATTGAGGCAGAGTTTGTAATGGTTTTGTAGGTGTTGGACCCAAGGTACAGGTGAGGCAGCAGGAGAAGTCAAATATCCATCCATCCATCCATTTTCTGTAGCCGCTTATTCCTCCACAGAGGGTCGCGGGGGAGCTGGTGCCTATCTCCAGCGGTCAAGGGGCGAGAGGCGGGGGACACCCTGGACAGGTCGCCAGTCCATCGCAGGGCCACACAGAGACGAACGAGACAAACAACCAGTCACACACCCACTCACACCTAAGGACAATTTACCAGCCCAATTAGCCTGACAGTCATGTTTTTGGTCTGTGGGAGGAAACCGGAGTACCCGGAGAAAACCCACGCATGCATGGGGAGAACATGCAAACTCCACGCAGAGAGGCCGCAGAGCCGGGACGCGAACCCACGACCTCCTTGCTGCGAGGCAACAGTGCTAACCAACTGCGCCACCAAGCAGCCGAAGTCAAATATATTTATTAAAAAAAAAGAGTAAACCAAGAAAAATGACAAAACCTACATCGATAATGAAACTAGATATCGTAACAGGGAATGGGCAAAGGAGAGGACAACAGGAAGACATGAGGTGAACAGCAGATTTGACAAAGGAGAGACAAGACAAGGGAGCTTAAATGCACTAGGGCAGGGGTCTTCAACTAAATATGCCAGAGGTCCAGATCAGCATTCGCGACCTGGTCCTCGGTCCGGGGGCAGCGCCACCTAAACCTGCTTACACACACACATATGTGTGTGTATATATATATATATATATATAGATATATATATATATATATATATGTGTGTGTGTGTGTGTGTGTGTGTGTTTATGTGTGTATTTTTATATATAAATAATTATTTGGAGATGGATGGATGGATAGATAATTATTTTTATTTATATTTAAATACTTAAATATATATTCTCTGAGCACAAGATCCCCATTAATTAGTTTGTGGTTGAAGTTAATTTTTGAGAAAAATTGTTTTTTTTCTCCCGCTGTTCAGATGCAGAAAAGTCGACATTATTTTGACACTCTGGTCCAGTTTTTGACCAGAATGAACTGATTACTGACAATGGCCTGGATCATTGCTCCTCTACCTGCTCTGAGCTTCTCCTCCTCTCCTCCTTTCTTCACCTCTCCAGCATCTCTACCTGCATGAGTGCACGACCTCTTTCCTAGTCCTTTAACCAATTCGAAGAATTCTGCAGCGGGTGAGGGTGTTGTGTGCGACGCACACAGGCGCTCCCAGATCAGCCAAGAAATACATCCCTCCAGCTACATTATCCGTTATTGTGTGTCTGTGCGTGCGTGTGAAAGCGTCTCCAGGTGTAATGACGCTGAGAGACGTCCGGTTCTCGCTCTGCGACCGCTGTGGCCTCATTTATAAAACTTATAAAATAAATATATATGTTTATAATTTGTTATATTTTATATAAAATTTATAAAACATAAACGGGTCGCAAAGGGAGTCACTTTCTCCGCAAACTTTAGGATTTATAAAAGAAAACGGAGAAATGATGTACTCTGCAAACTTTGCATAAGCACGTTTTAGAGAAAGTTAAAAAAACTTTTTATTTTGGAGACGTCAGACTAAATAAAAGGCTTTCAGTCATTATAACGTGTTTTTAATGAGACGGATCGGGGCGGGTTCTAAAAATAGACGCAGCGATGCGGAGCGGTTTGGGGTGGGTCAGACGTTTTCAAATGTGCAGAACCCGCGGGTCAACAAAAACCCTGACCCGCGCATCACTAGTGTGCGTGGCGCCTTTCTGCAGCAGTAGATTTCTTTCTGAAGCTGCGGGAGGGACTGCCCGACCGTGGTGTAGGGGTAGCTTAGCGAACTAAAGGAGTTGCCGCGGTGTGCCACTCGCTTGGCGCTTGGCTTCGCCTCCAGGACTCCAGTCTGGGACTGAGTTCCGAACCATGTATGCAGGGGGAGGGCGAGTTCCGCGGGTTCCGAGTGAGCGACAAACCTGCTCATTAGCGCTCGCGTGTCTCCTCAGACACACCTGCTCCTTATGGACCAGGGACCGGGTCTGGATTTGCTGGGTCCAGACAGAGCCGGCTCTGGGTCCGAATCCGGACCGCGGTCCGCCTGTTAGTGACCCCTGCACTAGGGCTAGTGATCAAGGGAACAAGGAGCACCTATGAAGGATTAACAAGGCAGGTCAAGGAGGAGCAGTGAATCCAATCAGACACAGACACACCTAACAAGACACAGCTGTGGAGGAGTGGCCAGAACATAGTAACAAAACACAGATCATAACAAACTAAACATGAACCACACACAGGGCAAGACACATGAAGGAAACACAGGGGATAGAACTAAGAACAGAACATGGATCATGACAGAGTTTGAATATCTTTAACCATTTTGGTAATATCACAGTTTAAGTTTTATGAAAATTTCAGAAAAATAGAACTAGAAGCCAGATTTGGTGTGATAGCTGACAGAGTGGTGACTAATTCAAAATGGCCTCTATGGCAAACATGAAATAGCAATAAATGCCAATTCATCCTCCAAGAGAAGCAAGAACTTTGTTCCCACTGGGGGGGCGGGGGGGGCTCCGAGAACAAGAAAAAGGTTTGTATCGCAGGGACCATTCATACTCCCCGAGTTATACAGGGGGGCGTATTTTCTGAAAGCCTTGGCCAGCTTATCCTTAGGTATCTATTTAACTTCCACGCCGATGAAAAAAAGTCACTTTAATAAAGGCTAGAATACACCAGACACCTCAGCAACACGCCACTTTGTGGCTGCGCCGTTATTTTGATTAAAAACCATTCTAGTCCATCAGATCACTCACACAGAGCTCGCCACAACGCATCCCAGAAACGTGAGACGCCACCATCGCGCTAAAGATTCACACCAGTTTAAAAAGGAGCGCCAGTTGCAGCTGTGCGTGTGTCACGACATGTTGAGTACTTTCTGACACCGACATTACGACGCAGGACGGCTCCTATTACGGCACACAGAAATAAACCGCCACAAACATTAAGGCACACATAAACAACAGCTCCATTAAATAGCTTACTTACCCATTTTGAAAGAATTAGAATTAGATTCCCACAACACACGATGGCAGCTCTGATCACATATAAACAAATGATTCACTCCCCGCTTCCAGTTTTCAATTCCCGCGTGATGTTGTGACTATCGCGCGATTTTTCAAGCAGCGTCCTACGGCGCGCTGTGTCATCGCATTGCTGAGGTACTGAGGTAAAGGTATTCCAGCCTTTAGACACACTGCGCCGGCAAATCAGTGCAGTACTGCCAACACGGTGTGTCCTATAAAAGCGCCATGGCGATGCTCGGTAGTAATACCGCCACTCCGGATTTGTGAATGAAGATTTCGCCTTGGCACAACAGATTGAGGTGTCATTAATAAAGGTGAGCCAACCCCTGACCGGAAAAAGTATTTAAAAATCAGGTAAACATGGGAAAGCTGCTACAACATCAACATACAACGTTAACCACTAACTGCACTAACCACACTCATTCTCTCTTTCTGACCAATCACAGCAGTTGTTCTCAGACGCCCTGCAGAAAAGAGTTCTGCTTAGCGGATGTGTACAAGAACAAGCCACAAGTGCTGTAGAACTGGGGCTGCGAGAACAAAATGATGTCATTTTTGTTCTCAGAGACCCCCAGCGAGAACAAAGTTCTTGATTCTCGTGGAGTATGAATTATTATTGCTGTCATTATTTAACATATTGCTCTTTTTGGTTTTTAAGGAGGGCCTAAACCAGTCATGGAAAAAGACTGGATATTATACTCACACATTTCTTCAGGAAAAGTCATAAAATAACATGATCAGTTTCAAAAGAATCCACTTTGGTTAAAAGAAATGAATCCGGTTAAACATTTTTAACAAAATCAGATATAAAATTAATTTAAAAAATAAATCTGACTATGAAGCTTGGATGTGCTTTT
This sequence comes from Callopanchax toddi, assembly GCA_006937965.1. Lineage (NCBI taxonomy): Eukaryota > Metazoa > Chordata > Actinopteri > Cyprinodontiformes > Nothobranchiidae > Callopanchax > Callopanchax toddi. Next base: position 1,000,668 of record SSNR01000096.1, on the reverse strand, counting down.
TCATATTATTTGAATGAAATACATAATCTCAATGATTTTCAGTCATTTTCATTCTTTATTAAATTATGAACAGTTTTGAAATTAAGATTTTTAGACTTTGAGTCCTCTTTACACTAAAAGCATGATTCATATGTTGGTGATTTAAATTTTAAAGTACTGACCACAAGATTAAATCTCTGTGCGTTACTTGCTATGTCGAGTCATATTTGTGATAATAAATAACACTAATATTGAATTTAACTGCAGCCAAAAGATCACATCTCATTTCATGACATTGTCTGTTCTTTGCCTCAAGGACACGACTCAAATAATGATAGATAATGGAAGCTGCTCACGTGTTTAATGGTAGTTGGTAATTCAGCTGGAGATTAGTTAGAACCATGGTCACAAAGTCTCACTGCAAATGTCTGCAGACAAGAAAGCAAAACATTGGGAATCTACGTTTTTTCTATGTTTTAAATCAGTGTATCTTAACATTTGTGTGACATCACTTAAAACTTATAAAAAGCAATGATATGTTAGCAAAAAGGATGCTTTACTGCTAAAACGTTGCTGCATTAGAAACTTATTTTTACTTGAAATGTGGTGACATTTTATGGTGCTGACATACACATCGACAAACACGTGTGAACGGCTTTAAATTTTACATGAACGCTTGGTGTTCCCCTGAGTGAGCTGTGTGTGGCTAATAAATCCTAATAAATGCTGGGCTGATGGAGCTGCCTCCTGGCAATCAATAATACACACTGCTGGCACAGACTTAGAACACACCCTGCAACAAACATTAACACACAAACGTGCACAGCGACATTCATCATGAGCACACGAACAATCAAAAGTGCACATCTGAGCTTCAGTAAGCATTAAGAGTGAAGTGAGGAGGACTTTCCCAACCAAAGATTAACGTGTGAATCTGTGTAATCCTGTTCCACTCTCACTTTCAGGACTCTTTCTTATCCGTGGGGTTAGTCCAGTGAGAGAAGATGGTCTTCACCAGAGGACATCATGTGTTCTGGAGGAGGAGCTTGTAATGTGCTGTGAATCCCTGATCTAAATCAGAACTTGTCTTTATGAGTTTGCATGTTGTTTTAGTGAAAGGGTGAAATTAATTTTTTTTTTATTAGGAATCACACTAAACTGCTCACAAAATTTTTATAAATTTAAAATGCAAATAAGTGGCCACATTTATGCACAAAGCATCTTACAATGTTTGCAATTTATCCTCTTTTTATTATTATTATTTTAAACCAATTTTGTCACATGCACAATGTCAGATGTTCTTTTTTAGTCTGTTTTTTTCTGTTTTGTTTTACAGTGGTGTGAATAACTATTTGCCCCTTCCTGATTTCTTATTCTTTTGCATGTTTGTCACACAAAATGTTTCTGATCATCAAACACATTTAACTATTAGTCAAAGATAACACAAGTAAACACAAAATGCAGTTTTTAAATTATGGTTTTTATTATTTAGGGAGAAAAAAAAATCCAAACCTACATGGCCCTGTGTGAAAAAGTGATTGCCCCCCTTGTTAAAAAATAACTTAACTGTGGTTTATCACACCTGAGTTCAATTTCTGTAGCCACCCCCAGGCCTGATTACTGCCACACCTGTTTCAATCAAGAAATCACTTCAATAGGCGCTACCTGACACAGAGAAGTAGACCAAAAGCACCTCAAAAGCTAGACATCATGCCAAGATCCAAAGAAATTCAGGAACAAATGAGAACAAAAGTAATTGAGATCTATCAGTCTGGTAAAGGTTCTAAAGCCATTTCTAAAGCTTTGGGACTCCAGCGAACCACAGTGAGAGCCATTATCCACAAATGGCAAAAACATGGAACAGTGGTGAACCTTCCCAGGAGTGGCCGGCCGACCAAAATTACCCCATGAGCGCAGAGACAACTCATCCGAGAGGCCACAAAAGACCCCAGGACAACATCTAAAGAACTGCAGGCCTCACTTGCCTCAATTAAGGTCAGTGTTCACGACTCCACCATAAGAAAGAGACTGGGCAAAAACGGCCTGCATGGCAGATTTCCAAGGCGCAAACCACTTTTAAGCAAAAAGAACATTAAGGCTCGTCTCAATTTTGCTAAAAAACATCTCAATGATTGCCAAGACTTTTGGGAAAATACCTTGTGGACCGACGAGACAAAAGTTGAACTTTTTGGAAGGTGCGTGTCCTGTTACATCTGGCGTAAAAGTAACACAGCATTTCAGAAAAAGAACATCATACCAACAGTAAAACATGGTGGTGGTAGTGTGATGGTCTGGGGATGTTTTGCTGCTTCAGGACCTGGAAGGCTTGCTGTGATAGATGGAACCATGAATTCTACTGTCTACCAAAAAATCCTGAAGGAGAATGTCCTGAAGGCCATCTGTTCGTCAACTCAAGCTGAAGCCATCTTGGGTGCTGCAGCAGGACAATGACCCAAAACACACCAGCAAATCCACCTCTGAATGGCTGAAGAAAAACAAAATGAAGACTTTGGAGTGGCCTAGTCAAAGTCCTGACCTGAATCCTATTGAGATGTTGTGGCATGACCTTAAAAAGGCGCTTCATGCTAGAAAACCCTCAAATAAAGCTGAATTACAACAATTCTGCAACGATGAGTGGGTCAAAATTCCTCCAGAACGCTGTAAAAGACTCGTTGCAAGTTATCGCAAACGCTTGATTGCAGTTATTGCTGCTAAGGGTGGCCCAACCAGTTATTAGGTTCAGGGGGCAATCACTTTTTCACACAGGGCCATGTAGGTTTGGATCTTTTTTCTCTCTAAATAATAAAAACCATCATTTAAAAACTGCATTTTGTGTTTACTTGTGTTATCTTTGACTAATAGTTAAATGTGTTTGATGATCAGAAACATTTTGTGTGACAAACATGCAAAAGAATAAGAAATCAGGAAGGGGGCAAATAGTTTTTCACACCACTGTATATCAGACTCTGGTTTGTGTACCTCCTTGGTGTGGTTCGTTTGTGCAGGTGGGAACACAAAACCACTGAGACCTTTTGATAGAGGTGGTCTTGGTGTTGTTCCTAAAAAACTTCAGAGCAGATCGTGATCCAACCTTAATGCAGCACGACGACTAGGTGTACGCCACAAGTTTGAGCCAAACATCTTATCGTACCCAGGTATGTTTTGCCTTCTGCAATATTTTAAAAGCCGATATGTTCTTGGGTCCAGCTCATGCAGTCACGAGAGTGAGTCCCAGGACTTTTATCAGTGTAACTAAACTAAGCAGGACAATACAAGTAAACGAATGAATGAAGCATCAACTATAGTTGAATTAAAATCTGTCATTTTGTGTTGGTCAGGTTTTGCATGATTCATGCCATGTGCAGAACATGTGTGTCTTAAAATTTTGAGATTTTTTTTGTATGACTTTGTATTTATGGGTCTATATTAGTTGTGTAAGTCACTTTTCACAAAATCTCTGATCCTGGCATAAGCACATTTTAGAGACGGGGAAACTGGCAGTGCAGCCGGTAGGATGGTAGCATGGTGAATTTTAAGACACATTTTCAGACATGTAGACCCACAAACACATACACAAAACCAACAGCCACCCTTGTCTGTGAGCAGAATAAAAACGGGAATCTGAATGAAAATATGTTGGCATACATAGCAATTGTACTTATTGGTATAACTTGCAGGTCAGTGTCGGCCAGTCCATAGGGGGCGCTAGGGCGCTGCCCCACCAGTCCGAGAGGATAGGAATCACAAAATATAAAAAACAAACATGAAAATAAAACTAAACGATCCATCCATTATACAGTATATACAATAAGTACTGTGTATAATCTGCATTTAGGTGTAGTTTAAAAAGGTTTTCTCACTATTTTTTACCAGACCGAAAGGTCGAGTGATATACTTCCTGTTTCTTTGAGGTCTACTGCGCATGTCCTGTGCGCACTCATTTTTACCAATAGACCTACGCTTTGTTTGCTATTCCTGATGCATGCGCACTGGAATCAGCCTTTAGTGCAAAGTATAGGAGAGCTGAGGGGCGTTGAACGTGTCATGCGTAGAACGGCAAGACCGGAGTATTGAGAAGCACCTTGCTGCAGCAAAGCATGCATGAAGCTCAGGAGGACGTTGACCCGGAAGCTCTTGCTCTTCTAGTTATGGAAGAAACAAATTGGATATTTATTTAAAGAATCCTTCTTGGCAGCTTGTGACAACATAGCCAAAGGATTCCATTTGTCCTGATTTCATGAACTCCATGGTGAGTGACTTCATTTGTTTGTTTCTTTTTTTTATTAACACTGTGTTGCGGATTTTCTATTCAAAAACCATATAGGCCTTGTAGCCGCGGCTAGCTGTTTTAAGTCCTGATGAATGAATTTATACCAAATAGCGACATGTTTTTGTTATAGTTGTGGCTTAAAGTTAGCGAAACACTGATACTGTTGATTGAATACGTTGGTTTATGTAGTTTAGCCCATTTTGAGGAGGTTTTTTGTTACTTTTCCATAAAACGTTATGGTGGCCTGACAGAGTTTTTTAAAAAATCTTTATTAACAACAACAGGCAATATAGAACATTGTAAAAGAAACAAAATCTGCCAGGGGGCAATACACATTTGGGAGATATAACAAAAACATATTACATAAAAACTTTAACGAGAGCACATAAATTAAAGGTCTTGACAGCTTTTAGGTTAGAGGAATGTTTATTAGTTTGGCCTGAGGGAGTTTTGTGTGAGTGGGTTTGATGGGAATCATCAGTGGATTTGACTTAATTTTGTTGTTAAAGCGGCTCTCTGGAGCATTTTTCTCTGTATCAAAGTTTTCTAAATGTTTTAAATGATATTTCAGGTCTAAACTATGATCTATGGGTTGAGTTCCACAACATCTGTCATTCTGATGAAGACCCTCCTTCCTCCTAGAGACCCCTTTCCATTTTTTCTTGCTGCCGACATTTTTCAGCCAATGAAATTCAAATGTCTGCATTCTCTCAACATGCACGCGCATCGACCAAACCTGTACCAGTAGGGGGCGCTGTCGTACAGGACGCTCCGTGTGTTTCTTTGTTTACCGTCTCGTTCACTGAGGACTCACAGCTCATTTCTACTAAAAACCTACCCATTCTCCAGCTAAAGATGGATTTATTTTTATTTTTAAACCTTTCACCTCACAGAATGGCAAGGCTTGACAGGATTACGCGTTTATTTTGGTCAGAAAGTTCATCCAGGGCCGAGTCAAGTTCAGCTTCAGAGTCCAGCAGCAGCTCTCTGCTAACAGAGCTAATATCAGAAGCAGCAGGGACAGAGAGGGCTCTTTAGACCCTCGTAGTGTTGGAATAAGATTGTGAACTGTGAGTGATTAAACCCTACACATTGAGCTGTACAGTTCATGCCCACAACGTATATGCTCCGTGTGCACGCGCGACCGGACGCACGTGTCGAGATGTTTTGAGGAGGAGCCTTTGGACGCTAGATTCAAAAACTGCTCTCTTGATGAAATCCTCCAGAGTGCGGCTTTAATTCACTTCATTAGTTGAGCTGATTGTCATGACTTGCTTGATTAGTATTTGTTGTCTGAATTGTAACATTAATTATCTGACTGTGTTAGTTATACTGTAGATGTATTTAGTTGTTTGTGGTGTCAGTAGAAACCTAATTATGAATATTAAGTTGTGTTTCTGACCTTGTGTAGGTCAGGTTGTTTTTTCCTTGAAACTCTTACAACTTCTGTTGTGACCACATTGTGGTTGTTTTTTATTATTATTTGTATCTGATTATATTGATATTATTCTAAGGTCTCCTTATGAAGACTTTATGATTTCTTTACTGTTTGATGTGTAGAATTAGCCCTAACTGCTCCACATTTTTAGAGAACCGGTGGAAGGGATTTTTACCAGAAAAATATTCAGTCAGATGAAAATATTTTCCTTCATTCCCTGCCCTAGTGGTGATGATATGTGATTATTTGCGCATCTGAAAACTGACTTGCAAAAATGCGCCACACCCAAAAAAAATGTTTCACTAGCTGCCACTGTTGCAGGTGACAGTGGCGCCCCCCCCCCCCCCCCCC
>SSNR01000096.1:982369-994620 GCA_006937965.1 Callopanchax toddi | reverse complement strand
GGGGCCCCCCCCCCCCCCCCAAGGTGCTGGCTCCTCACTCTGTTTGTAAACCCGCAGAGTGTAGGGGAGGTGCACTATGATGAGGTCCATGGTTGTGCACGTGCTGTTGTGGAGCATTGACCTCCTCAAAAGCAGGTGGAGGTGTTTGGATGTGTTGGAGGGCAGACTGCTGTACCACCCCTAAGCAGGCCTGCACATAAGCAGTCTGCTGGTCCGCATCAGAACCGGATTTCTTCCATGCGTACCAGAACCGACTGCCCGAACGCGCCTTTGCGGACCAGCGCCACCGCGGTCCCGATGGGAGACCCCTCAATCTGATGAGCTTCATATCCTGTTGCAGCTCAGTGAATGAGTGCTCACATGACCTCTGAAGCTAGGAGACACACATGCCAGGACCTCCAACACACACACACTCACAGCATCTCCAATGTGCATGGCACCGCGCCCTTACGCACAGCTCCTTTGTGCTCTTTAACACACACAATCACAGTACATCCAACTCACGCATGCAACTCACACATGCCCAGAAAAGGTGCAATGGGTCACAATAGATCCGTGATCCGTAACCCTAACCACAACATTGTGGAGTACTTTATGACACAGACATTACGACGCAGAACGACTCCTGGCACACATAAAATGTGTTGTCACTTGTTTACAGTATTGATAGCTTTTAACTATTATAATAAATAACTTATTTACCCATTTTGAAGGAACTAGAATTAAAGACTCCTACAACACACAACGGCAGCTCTGATCACGTACAAACAAATGATCCACTTCCAGCTTCCTGTTCTCAATTCCAGCGTGATGTTGTGACTATCACGCAATTTTACTATAATTTTGCAAGTAGCGTCCTATGGCACGCCACTTCAGGAACGGGTCCTGTGAATTGCCAAAACAGCAGCGCAACCGCGGCGCGACACTGACATCTTTGGTGTGTTTCAGCCTTCAGCTCACCAACTGCACTGAAAAAAAAGATCATTTAGGATCAACTTAATTCCATTGTGGACATTGGTTGCACACATATATTTTGCTTTGGCAGTAACTCAAAGAATTGAGTCAAATGAACACAAATTATTCATGTTAAACCAACCTGTGAGTCTTGTGTAGATGAAGTGTGATTGAAACATGTTGAGATTAAGTAATTTAATCTCTTAGACCATTTTGCCCCAACACAATTTTTTCATTTTATTCCAACACAATTCAATAACTTTCACTTCAATTTATTTGGTCATTTAAATGTTACATGTTATCTTCACATCAGATGATGGTATTATATTCTAGTGTCAGATACTATATTTCCCAAATGGAGGTCTTTCAACAGATTGTATTATTCTCTTCCAGGATGGTTGCCAGTAACCTTTCAAAATAAAAAACTAATTAAATAAAACAAATCAAAGTCTTTGAAACAGATAAACAGTGAGTAAATAATCTCACTTTAACATTTCATGGTGACATTAAACTACATTTAGCTGAGATTTTGATAGCATTCATTCAGAAAATCAACACTTACCAAACAAAGTAGAGGCCATCTGAACACAGCTGATGGTTGGGTTTTAATGAGATGTTGATTTCCTGTTCCCACAATGGGTGCGTTCGAGATGAGCCAGTTCTGCGCGGATTCGATCATCGATGATCGGCGCGCATTGCATGTCGGTTAGATTTCTGTCTGACTTGATGCCGACTTGCTCTGATGTCATATCACATAAGCAATGATAACCTCGTGAGATCAAGGCAGCCGCAGGTTTTGAGCAAGGCGGCTGCAGTTGCTCTCCACTGGCTGCAAAACCAAGGGCATGACGGGAAACGCCTGGCTCTCACCTGATCTGAGATCTGATTGGTTCAAATTTTGATCCAAACATCCTGTGGTATAATATGAAATGTTAGCTGTTTATATATATTCTGTAAATACATGTTATGTTGATGATGACAACTTTATAGGCCACAATGAGAAATGTGATTTGTTTCAAAGAGTTTTCATTAGGGACTGTTTCCATTTTCTATAAAGTTCTAATAAAACTACTGTCTGATTTTTATAATCATATCGTTTAGTACAGAGCATCATCTTGTTTGTTTTCTTTGACCGATATGATCTCTCTGGATATATGTCTATTATTTAGTTTACTTTATTAGATACTTTGTAACTTGTTCCCTCTTGAATTTGTTTTGAAATACTTTGAATTTCAAATAAAGATTTTGAAAAAAAGGAAAGTCATCCGCTATTACGAACACTAACGCGATATCTTCAGCCATATCATCACCCACGAGCTACATTTAGGAAATTCTGTCCGACTTAAAAGCTGACTTTTGGTCGCGCCCCCTGCTGCGTCCGCCTGCTCTCGTCTCTTTTGCAGGCGAGGCGCAGTTCATTTCGAACAACCCCAATCCAAACAGCTCAAGCCCAAATTCCGTGAAATCTCATGAAATATCGCGAGATTTAACCTTGCAACATAACTGAATCACTTCACTTGAACTTAACTTTTACACATTCATGGAACATCTGTAAATATCATGTTTGTTCAACACAAAACAATTACGGTCAGCTAGAAAACATGAAAGAATTGTGTTAAATAGACCCAATGTGTTTAAATAGATCCAAGAGAGGGCTAGACTCTTTTTTTCAGGGTGCCCCGCCCATTTGCAAAGAAAATGTAGCTTCAGGAGATTGGATGAGAGGGTGGAGAAACAACAGCTGCACTTAAGGTAAGGGCCAATTTGACCAATGTAAAGCTTTTACGTTATTGATATGTAAAAGAAAAGATTCAGTGGATAGAAAGTGCTGAATAACTTCTAATTACATTTTTAGTAAGGATCCTGTGCAAAGTTTTCTTAATGAGGCCCCTGGTTCTTATTATCAATCACACCTATTCAGTATGAGTCATTTACTCTTTCATTTCAATTTCAGGTTTTTAGTTGCAAATGTGCCTGATCTCTGTCACATTTTGATGTTATCATTTTTCATTTATTTAATTTTTCATTTATTTCAAGTGACCTGTTTGGACTTTTCTTGTGTTCATTAGAGAAGTCCTTTGTAACCTCATCCTCTCCTGAGTAAAGCCTGCTCTTGGATTCTTTTTCTCAACTTCATCCTGTAACATTGGGTGTGAGTATTTGGTTTTTTACAGTTTAAGATGTTGACATCCAGCATTATAGCTTAAAATAATTAGTTTCTAGACAATTGGAGATTCTGTTCTCAGTCATGTTCTTTTTCTTGGGGGAGGGGGCTCAGCCGGACTGACGTCTCCCAGCATGGTGGTGATGGCAGCTCATGAGGAGGTGGAGGGAGGGTGACAGGAGTTAACAGCGGTAAATAAAGAAGGTGTTGTTTTGAGGACAGTCACAACAAACCCTTCTTCTTTCTGCCTGCTTCTCTTTCTCTCTCTCTCTCTCTTTCTGTTTCCATCATCCTCCCCTCATCTTGTTGTGACTCTTTCCCTGATATCACATTCTACTTTCACCCTCCCCAACTCACCCACCATTAATTCTCTCCTCCCCTCTTCTCACCCCACCCTCATGTCTCGTTTTGTTTCACCCAGGGCTTTTTGCTCCCATTTTCTCCTCTCTGATTCGTTTGCTCTCCCCCTGCCTCACAACCAAGAGCTTTCCTCATTGGAACTCATTGAAGTTAATTATTTTATCTGTTCAGACTGTCACGTAGACATTTTGTTTGTCTGTGGTTGAATATTGTTTGGATAATACAGATTGTATGTCAGTCCTATAAAGACTTTTAGATGGTTTAGTCCAGTGGTAAGTCAGAGCTGGGTGCAGTTCTGTTCCAGTTTTCAGTAAGCTGATCCTGCTGGCAGAGGGAAGTGGGGAGACTTCCTTTTCTGGAAGGACCTGATGCATCGTGGCAGTGATCCTCTCCCTCCCTCCTCTTACTCCTGCTCTCTTTTTCTCCCTATCCCTCTGCTGGCTTGTCTGAGGAGAGACTCGTTTCATATCTCAGCGTCTGTACAGGAAGCAACAGCCGAGCCCATCCAGTCAGCAGAGTGAAGAAAATGTGGATGATGCCCCTCTCTCCTCTATGCCATTAACACCAGTGATGCACTCTTTTCACTCACTATCTTTCTTTATTTTCACTTTCTGTTTCATTTTTGCTTCTTTCATGTCTCCAGTTTCCAGCTTCAGGTAGGCAGCCTCACATCCAGCCAGGAACAACCTCCTTCAGTCTACTTTCTTCTATTTTTATTCCTTCATTGCAAATATATCAACATCCTCCTCCATCTTCTCATTCTCCTCCTCCATCTCTATCTCTCTATTCACCTCCTCCATCTCTTTCTCTCTATTCTCCTCCTGCCTCCACACCCTGCCTCTGTGGGTGCTGGAGAGAGACTCGACAACTGCGCACACCAAAGGCAGCAAGTGGGAGTGGACCTCAGCAAGTGTGCGTTTGCAAATGTGGAGTGGAAGAAAAGAGGAGGAGGTGAAGGAGGAGTAGGTGGTGGAGGAGGAGGGGGAGAAGCATCAGCACAGTCTTCCCAGTCTCTCTCCTCTTCTCGCACACTCCCAGTCTGCATGGAACAGTTCTTCCCTTCACTGCTCCTAGATGGACATATCTGTTGCAATGTTTTCTCAGTGAAGACAGCAGCTTCATCCCACAATACATGCTGGATTTTAAAACGAGTGAGGAGAGGAGAGGAACAGGGGGAGATCTCTGAATATGAGTGAGGAGGCTAAGGAGAAAGCAGGCGGTGGGAAAGCAGCCCATCGCAAGAAGAAAGGAAAGAAGGTAAGAGAGCAGAAGAGCTGTCTTTGTTTTGAGCTATGTTTTTTTACATTTGTAAAATAAGTTTTTCGGGTTGAAGTGAGTCAAACTGATCAGGTTTAGGTAAAAGTGATGAGCGCTGAATATTTTCTTCTGATTCTATGTTTGATCATTGATTCTAGTGATTGAGGTTCCAGTTATATGGGTTTATTCCAGTTTGTGTCATGTAGAAACAACTCATTTAAAGCACCATCTGTCTGTCTGTCTGATTGTTGTTCTGTAATTCTGCTGCCTGTCTTTCGCGTGTGGCTTAGACTCGAGAGAGAAATGTTTTCAGCCTCACCTGGAATGCCAGCCAACTAAAATGCCTCCCGTCAATCACAGCTCATTATTTTTCCTTGATGTTGGAAACTGGTCGGTCTGGTTGTTTTGCTGTGGGTGACAAACAGGGGGAGTGGTGGTATGTAAAGTGGAGAGCTAAGGGATGTCCTCAGGGGTTAGGGTGGGGGCAGCAAAATGCACGTACCGCGCAGGCATCTGTTGTGCTGTCAAACTCCCTCACAGCTGTGTGTGTCCTGTTGTGTTCCTCAGGACTTGTTTCCAGGGCTTTTAATTTAGGGTGTTCACTGCACAAACATGTTTTGACTAATGGCATGGAATGTAGGTCTGTGTGTGCATGAGTGAGAACTTCAACATAATCTTTATAATGTGGTTGAGCTCTTGTTTTTGTGCCTCCTATGCTCTGTGTGGTGAGGCTCTGATGAATTGGACTCCACTGGTCACGATTGCATTTTCTCACAAAAGACAAACTGTGAGCTTCATACCCACAATGAACACTTTCCAAACCATTTGAGCTGAATCGGGTCTAAAACTGGATCCATTAAACGATTTGTTGCTGCTCAGGTGTGTGACACCTTTTAATGGTTAGGCTGTCAGTCTGGTTTTTCAGCATATTGACTTTAGTGGAAAGAAAAGAGTGTTTACACAGTGCAACGTCACTCATAAATGTGAGCAATGTGATCTTTGCTTGCCTCGAACAGAATCAGGGGTTAAATATTTTAGTGCTTATTTGACGTCACCACGTCTTCAGTTGTATTTCTTAACAGTATGGACTTTTATGACTAAGTAGACGTTTAAAATGAGATCAAATGAGCTGATGTTTATTTTGTTTTAAAATTAAAAAACAGTTCTTTAATCACACAACTCAGCCAAATTTTCCTTTCATGGGTGGCAACCAATATACAATATTAACACATTTAATTTGTTGAAATTATTGCAGTTGACAATAATTTAGATCATTATAGAAACCAAAAAATTAAAGTTGAAATCAAAATTATGTTAAATTGATAAGGTTGGGATATCTGGAGCACACCAATCTATTATTTTAGTTAAACATGATCAAAGTTAGTTAGTCGAATTCAGAATTGGTATAGCAATGTAAAGAGCAATAAATAAATCAGTTACCAGAAAATATTTTTTAAATTGTCTCTGAAAGAAAAGGGGGTTATGAGTTAAGGGTTGGATCTAAATTTTAGAAAACATAACCTGAATTTCACATGTGAGCTCATGTAGAAAAACACGAGACAACATGTAATCACATGAACATAGTAAAAGTGTTCCAAAGTAACTTGGTAACATGGAGTGTGTGTGTGTATATGTGTATATATATATGTATAGTAGTTGAATGGCTATTTTTGAACTTGTAGAATGGATAAATGTGACATGGAGTACAAATTATATGTATAAATATTTATATACCATGGATTTATTAGGAATTTACATCCTAGACCAGAGGTGCCTAATCCTGGTTCTGGAGGGCCGGTATCCGACGTGTCTAAGTGTTTTCCTTGCACGTACTGATTCAATCACCTGCTGAAATCAGATGCTGAAGCAGAGAAATCTCTAAAACACGCAGCCTCAGGTTACCAGCCCTCCAGAACCAGGATTGGACACCCCTGTCCTGAAATGATGTATTTACTGAATGAGTCAATTGAGAGATTTAATCTGCATTGGCATCATCCTATTCCATTATTTTCTCTGACATTTGTTTTTCCACATGTTCCAAATAAAATATTTAAATTCAGTTCAAGTAAATGCCCTCTAGTGACTGGCTGCAGTATACATTTGATATTTTAATTATTCTTGCTCCCTCCAAGTAAACAAAAAATTCATAAATTAAATTAAAAACATGTCCAGGTTGTCCTGGTTTTAACACCTGTTGATTCATGTAGTTTTAACCTGCTGCTTGTTTAAATATAGATTTTGTGTCTTGCAGCTGTAAATAATTGAAGCCTAATAAAACATGTTGACTGTATGTGGAGGTGGAGGTGGGACATTCAGCTCGACAGTCTCTGACTTCTAAAACACAACATGGCTGCACATTTCACTTTTGAAGTGGGTGGACATGCTTCATCTAGCTTTCATGTAATTTGATGAGTTAATTACAAATAAAGCAAAATGCATTTTGAACTCTGAACTAGATTTATCAACATTCTATTTTCACTTAAATTTGAAGCCATCTTCCTTAAAACTTCTTCCCAACCTCGAATCCACAAAGTGACAGTCAGAGGAAAACCCATCTCACTGTACCTATGTTACTAACTTTATCACTTGCTCATAATCATTTTCCACATTCCAACCTAATAAAACTCTAGGGAATTTATGCCTTTAGGCGTTCTTGCCTATGCACAAAGCTGCTGGGAGCTTGTTGTCACACTTGACTCCAGTCTAACAGGTGGTGATAATTCACTGAATTTTCAACAATTTCCCTTTGAATAGTTGCAGGAAACTACATATGATCTCTGATCTGGAGTCAATGTGTACATCTTTATCCTCCACACCAAAACCCAGAGGCAGTTCTTTAGCAGCAAGATGAGACAAATCCAAAATCTGAAAATATGAACATTGAAACATGATCTGATGTTTTCTTGTTCATGCGCATGCTTCTACAAGGCATGGTCTAAATTAAAAATATAATAAGAAATCATTTATCCAGTTTAACCATTTGCATGTGCATGTGGTGTTGGAATGCTGGCACCAGATTCTTTGTGTTTGCAGAGTGAAATCTCGATACGGGTCTCTCATTTTAGTGAATCCTGCACGTTGTTGTGGTGGTAATGCTTGTATGTTTTCAATAAATAATACTTTCGCTGAATATAACATTGTCAAAAAGGAACATTTTAATTTTCTGATTTAGAAAAACAATTAAGTCTGGTTCATTACACAAATACAACAAAATCAGAATGTATGAATAAACTGAATGTTGAATACCAGTATCATGAAAAATCTCCAGCTGCAACACAACAGATTAAGATAGAGAAGGTTGAATTCAGCAATGGGATTAAAGCTCGGACCCAAAGTTCTCCCTTTTTATCCCCAACAAGCCTCAACCCGTTATCTCCCTCACACAAGCTGCCGTCTGCAGCCATGAAACTGAGAAAGGCAGAGAAAAATAATGCATATTAATGCCTTTCACATGATGTTTGTTGTGTGAGCGCATGCCCAAATCCACATTTGCATTTTGCTGTGTGCGCATGTGCACGCCTGATAACTATGCCAGATGTGTTAACGAATGCAACCATGGTAACTGTTCTGAGCGAAAGATGTCGAGGGTGAAGACGGGGAGGGAGAGAGAGAGAGAATGAGAGGGAGGAGGAGATGGATCACTAAACATGGTGGCCAGGAGAGAAATATATTTTTCATGAGGCATCTGCTATGATGGGTGGAGGCTCAAGGATACAATCAAACATCTTTTGACTCAAGGTCCCAGACTGATTCTTAATATGACAGGGGCCATAAATCAACGATCATCTCAGCTTGTGGTGAAACAGTCAAATTTGTGTGTGTTTATAAGTGTAGCCTGTCTGGTCTGTGTGCACTTTGATGTTGCTCTGACTGCTGTATGATCTCAGAGACGCATGATGATAAAAATGAGATGTAGTTACAAAGATAATGAGGTTTACATAACACGCACACACACACACACACACACACACACACACACACACACACACACACACACACACACACACATGCAGAGGAAATTCAGTTGCAGTCGTTTCTGATCACACAGAAACTACTGGTGAGGCCAAATAAAAACTTTTAGTAAATGTGTGCATCCACAGCGTGAGTGTGCTGGACATCTGGTTTGCTGGGCTCTGCTGACTTTTAGTTTGGTGGGTTTAGGAGGTTAAACGACACAGAAAAACATTCCCACATAAAAACACAGAAATAGGAGTGAAAAATGCGCCTGTAAGGTAAAAAGGACCCTGAAGGACTTTCAGAGATGGACTTTTCTTCCAGAAACCAAAAGAAAAGGCTTACATGAGGTGGATATATTTTATTTAGCTTGATCAAAAGAAAAATATGTATTACTGTGTTATCTATAGTAAACTAGATAATATGAACTGAGTTGCTAAGTAAAACGGCACAAATTGCCTCAAAGTGTCAGGAGCAACAGAGTTTGTGTAAAAAGAAATAGTCCCTCCATCAAACCTTGTGTCTGTCAGACATCCTGATGCACAGGGACAGCCAAGAAATGTGGTTTTATTTGAAACACTCAAATTCTGTCACAAACAAGCCGCTGCTGCTGATCATATTTTTTCACAGTCAGGATATTCTGCTGCTCCTCGCAGTCACAACACAACTACAAGTAGCACTGAGTTTATTTAGATGCAGCATCAAGCGATGCTGTGACAGGTTAGCTAAAAAAAAACCCAAAAGAATCAGAGAGAAAGAGAGAGGAACAGCTGCTCCCTGCCTGAACTTTCAGATCTATCACTGTGGCTCGACCAGTAGCTAAAAAAATGATTTAAGCTCCTCTTCTCTATCCTTCCACTTTTTACTGGCCTGCATACATCTCTCTTTTGTGTTGACTCTGTTGTCTTGTTCCTAATGAGACAGCCAGGCAGCAGGGCAGAAGGGCTTGGGTAGCTCTGTTCTTTGTCTTGGATGGAAAAACCCTGCCAGAGCCGAGGAGAGGCCTGCGTCTGGAGGACTGGTGAAATAAAGCTGTTCTGTGACATCGCCTTCAAAGAGGAACGGCACATCTCATCCCCCAGATAACAACAGGGCATAGCTAAATGTGCTGATGGAAGATGTGAAGTGTGTTGTGTGGAGGAGAGTGCTGCTTTTGTTTGTTCAGATTACGCTAATGGACTTGGCACAGAACAAATCCTTAAGAGGTTATGCCTCATGGACTACCAGAGGGAGAATGTGGGGGGAAAAATGACAGAAAATAACTGTAATTTCCTGAAATGATCAGGTGACTTCTTTAGGGTTTACCCAACCTCTCGCCATGTGTATGAATGAATGAATGAATGAATGAATGAATGAAGATTGTAATCAATGCACACAATTATTCTTTTGACAGCCGTTTCTCATGTATAATTAAAAAGATTAGGTTTTTTGGTTTGTTTCATTGGACTGCAAACTAAATCTTATTGGATTTTAAAGTGAATTCAATCCACTTCATTCTAATTAACTCAAATGAGTTCAGCTCAATCAAAAATATAATCCAGGTGAGGTTTTTCATTGAATGACTTGCCTTGATTTTTTCCCCTGTGAGTTGTTAAAACCAAATTCAGCTTTGGACTTTTTATTGAACAGAACAACCCCCTCACTGTGATGGATTGATCTCACTCTACTGTTGTCTAAAGTTATAATAAACGGCTTACTTAAAAATAATCATCAGATTAAACAATAAAGAAAAAAATCAGTACAGCAGTAAATAACAATAGTTATTGTAAACAAACAAAAACACAAACAAACAAACAAACAAAAGTTTTTGTAAAAAAAAAAATTTAAATCATGTTTGGATGAATTAAGTTCAAAAACAGATTTTAAATTTAAATGTTTGGTTTATTTTAATTGTAGAATATAGATTCATGTGTTAGAAGTTAGTGAAACCTGTTGAATGTGGACTCTGATGCAGGTGGGATAAAACAAATCCTGCATTATCTATGAAGGCCCACCGGGGGCAGTGTTCTGAATTAACTCACACACACCAGTGAAATCTTACGCTCTTTTACACGGTACTGAAAAGCTTTCACACTCACTAGTGAAACAATCTCATGCACACACACTATTGATGATACACCAGTGAAAATCTTTTCATGTGCAATAATGGAAACCTTTTATACACTCTAGTAAAAACCTTTCACTCTTGTGAAAATCCTCACACACACAGTGGAAACATTACAACCACCAGTGAAAATGTTGTACGAACTCTAGTGAAAAACTTTCATGCACACTAGAAACCTCTTTCACACCTTAGATAAAACATTTATACGCACTAGTGAAAACATTACCCACATGCTCTAGTGAAGAAAATCTTTCTCACAGTAGTGAAAACCTATCACACACCAGCAAAAACTTGTCAAACACATTTGTGAAAATATTTCTACAAACTAGTGAAAACCTTTCATAAACACAAGTGAAACTCTATTTACACACCAAAACCTCTCATAAGGTTCTTGCACAATAGTGAAAACATATCACTGGCCACTTTATTGGGTACACCTTGCTAGTACTGGGTTGGACCCCCTTTGCCTTCAGAACTGCCTTAATCCTTCGTGGCATAGATTCAACAAGGTACTGGAAGCATTCCTCAGAGATTTTGGTCCATATTGACATGATAGCATGACGCAGTTACATCACCACCACCTGCCTGAACTGTTGCTACAAGGCAGGATGGATCCATGCTTTCATGTTGTTGATGACAAATTCTGACCCTACCATCCAAATGTGGCAGCAGACATCGAGACTCATCAGACCAGGCAACATGTTTCCAATCTTCTGTTGTCCAGTTTTGGTGGGCCTGTGTGAATTGTAGCCTCAGTTTCCTGTTCTTAGCTGACAGGAGTGGCACCTGGTGTGGTCTTCTGCTGCTGTAGCTCATCTGCCTCAAGGTTCCATGTATTGTGTGTTCAGAGATGCTCTTCTGCATATCTTGGTTGTAATCAGTGGTTATTTGAGTTACTGTTGCCTTTCTGTCAGCTCGAAACAGTCTGGCCATTCTCCTCTGACCTCTGGCATCAACAAGACATTTTGACCCACAGAACTGACGCTCACTGGATGTTTTCCCTTTTTCAGACCATTCTCTGTAAACCCTAGATATGGTTGTACGTGACAATCCCAGAAGATCAACAGTTTCTGAAATACTCAGACCAGTCCGTCTGGCACCAACAACCATGCCACGTTCAAAGTCACTTACATCACCTTTCTTCTCCATCCTGAAGCTTGGTTTGAACTGCAGCCAATTGTCTTGACCATGTCTACATGACTAAAGGCATGGAGTTGCCACCATGTGTTTGGCTGATTAGTCATTAACAAGCACTTAGACAGGTGTACCCAATAAAGTGGCCAGTTAGTGTATATAAACACTAGTGAAAATGTCATAAACAGTAGTGAAGAAATTTCATACTCAGTTGTAAAAACGTTCCATACACACTGGCAAAAATCTTTTGTGCACACTAGTGAAAAACCTCTAATCAGCACTGTGAAAGCTTCATACACATTAGTGGGGGGGGGGGGGGGGGGG
>SSNR01000096.1:918678-982359 GCA_006937965.1 Callopanchax toddi | reverse complement strand
GGGGGGGGGGGGGGGGGGGGGGGGGTACACACTAGTAAAAGCCTTTTGTACAAATGAGTAAATATCTCTCATAAACACTAGTAAAAATCTTTCCATCACAATAGTGAAATCATTTTATACACAGTAGTGCAAACTTTCCATTCTTATAGTGAAAACCCTTTTTCACATGCATAAAACCACATGGCTTATTTCATTGTTTTTCTGTTTTGTCTATAGATTTTAATTTGATAAACTGTGTAAAGCTATACACGTTCGTTCACATGCTCTGTATTAGTTGTGTTAGGGCTGTGTGTAAATACTTGTGTGTGATCTTCAGTTGCTCTATAAATGAATGCATGCCTGTGTGTGTGTTTGGGTTGGTGGGTGTTTGAGAGCTTGGGCACAGCTGCACGCCCTCTGGAGAGGGCAGAGGGATCAGCCTGTCAGAGCTCTGTCACTGTCAGATGAACTGTTCCTGTCTCTCTACTGAGGGAAGGGAGAGAAGGGGGGAAGGATCAGGTGAAAATGAAGAAGAGGAGCCAAATGAAGGGGAAGAATAGAATGAAGTGAAGGAGGTGAATTAGAGAAAGCCTGACAGAAGATAGAGACGTGAGCGTGAGGTGTAAACTGGATGGATTTGTGAAGGTGTTTCTGTACTGAGTTGTTTTATCTTCACTTTTTCAAAGGAGGTTAAATGGAATCATTTGGTTCATGAGAAAAAAAATAAGAAAACAAAACATCCCCCTTTTTCTGGAGTCAATTAAAAGCTCTCACTCCCAAATTATCTCAAGTTTTTCTGAAGACCTGCATGTTCTTACATGTGTGTGCATGTAAAAACGTTAGAAAGGTTTGGATCTTGTGCCTTTAGGTTCAGCCCTGCAATTAGTTTAAAGTGTTGTAATGTTCTTGTATTCTTGTTTGATGTTTTGATTGACAAAACGTGAAGAAAAAATCCACACAGAGAGATTTCATGTTCACTTAAGGTTAATAGGTTTAACTTTAACTGTGGTAAAAAGTTAGTCTAGATAAGTATGTGATAGTTCAGATAGTGAATTCTTTATGCTTTAGGCATATTTTCCTTTTGAAATGTTTTTTGCTCACAAGTTGTAAATAATTGTGCAGCTAATCATTTGATTAGATTTTTGACTGTAAACCCATTATTTTAAGTTAAAGCAAAGACAAGACTGGTCCTAATGGCTGGTTAACAAAAAGTCCCAAGAAGAAATCATCACTCTTCAGTCTCTCTTGATCTATTTACTGATAAGTGCTACAAATCATAATTATTAAAAAAAATGTATTTTTTGTACATCTACATAAATGAATTAGTAGCATTGAGAGCTATAAATTTAAAAAGAGTTTCTCTCTGTAAGCACCACTTTCACCCAGAGTAAAACAATTTCTAGGTAATTTTATGTTAAAAATTCTTTCTTTAATATAAAATCAAATTGTTGATTCATTATTTATAGGTTTGGATTCAAACTAGCTCAACATCTTCAGTACTATTTGCTTTGTGACCCAGAATGCAGCTGCTTTGAGCTCTCACTGTAAAAATGTACTCAAATATCCACTTGACTGGTATTTTTTCCTGCTGGCAGTCACTCTAGCCTGAGCTGAGGAGCCTTTTCCGTTCCCCATGCTCCACCAGGAAGGTTTATTTTCTTTGTTTTACTATTCTGTCTGTTCCATTTCATCAATTCTCCTAACTTAGTCTGTTTTTTCCTGAATGGTGTCAAAAAACAAAAGAGGAAAAATAAAACTGAGTTTCAGTCACTGACAGATTTAGGAAACTCATTTATCAAGTTTGGGATCCTCCTTAAGCCTCCTCTGGTGCGACGTTGCTATAGCAACTGCTAAACACATCATGATAACAAAAGCTTTTGTTCTCTATCAAAAGCAATAACTCTGGTTTGTGCTCACTGTACTCTCTGTTGACCCACACTTTTCTCATTTTTTCCTCATTTCCTCAATGACTGGATTATTCATTTTAATAATAAAAGACAAAGACACCATATTCAAACAGATTCCAATCACAGGTTCATTTCTAGTCCATTGAAAGCACTGAGTCACTGGTTGTTGTATTTCAGAGAAAGTGATGTCATTAATAAAGCTTGTGCTGGGATGCAGACCAACACAATGATCCCAGTATTCCCACACTGATTCCCACAGTGAAGGCATCTCCTCATGTGATGTGAATTCCTGTTTGTCATGTTTGATGTTAGACTGATTACATTTACTCATTATAAACATGTATAGTGATCATTGTGGATGCAAACAGACCAGATTACAGTTGTATAGATTTTATAGCATCAGCCCCACTGTGACCTGAGCAGGGCCGATGACATTTACAACGCTGTTTACAGCTGGGAGGAGATAATTTACTAGGAAAAAGAAAGTGGGGTCTGCATCCCTCGCTGTCCTTTATGTTCTCAGGTGTTGTTTATTTAAGTCAGATGATGTATTCTGGCATCAGGATTACATCCAGTGGAGCCATGCCAGATGGCTCACTGTTGCTTCCTCCATGGGATGAAAAAGGAAAGCTTTGTAGTGAATAAAACCAATAAATAGGAAGAAAATGAAGTGTGAGGAGGAAACTCTCACAGTAAATCTGCAATGTGTCAAGATCCTTCTGCTGGCTTCCTGCTTGAAGACGCATTAAACAGCAGGATCTGTCTCATTCTGAAAATTCAAATGTCTGACGCAACGCGAAGCTCCCCCAGCTAAAATGAAGCAGTTTGGCATGGTTCTGTCTTTAAACACTAAAAAATGAAAACAGTTTAGGAAGATTAGATGATAAATGTGCATTGTTTGAGGTTAATGAGAAGATCAGTTTAGTTTAGTCACTGGTTGGTGATTAAGTCCCACAGAAAACCACTAAAACAAAGGAAGGTTACAGATGAGATTTGTTTTTTTTTCCCCACACAAACATCCCTTCAGTCTCATAACTGTATGTTTACCAGAATAACATCAAACATCTTTGTTAAATTTCCCTGATAGCCTATAGCAGCCTATGCTAAATCATGTCAAAAAACCCTGCAAATATCAGGAAATACAAGTTTTACACCAAATTGCCATTCGGATATATTTGTATTTATTGATTTTGTCATTGTTTTTGAAAGGTTTTTATTATGGATTAATCTTGTGCATTTAGTGAAAGTTAATTAAATTCTGGGAAAAAGGCAACACCCACCTCTCCCTGTTACACCCCACGTTACAGTATAGATTAGAAACATGACGTGTCACATCCTCACGCCCTGCTCCTCCCCTCCCACCTCATTTTCTTTGTCTTCCAGTAGGGGGGGGTGGGTCAAGGCTTGTCCACCTTAGCCAGAAATCTGCCTTGAACTCCAGCCAAACAAATAAACACATAACTATCACATGCATTATGGGAATTTAAACATGGAGACAGTTCACAGTATAAAAACAGACTGTGTGCCTGAAACGTCACACATAGCTTTTTTGCATACAAATATACAGTATTAGTCCTTTCTCCAGCATCAGTAAGGAATAAAAATAATTACACAGAGGTAAAAATGTTGACTTGAAAGGTGATATTTTCCTAAATTTACAAACCATTCATACCTTGAATAGAAAAGATTTCTTTATTGGTAATTGTTACCTGTAAACACTGCACAACAAAAGCCATTAACACTCTTGTGTTCATATCAATTTATGTATAAAAGCTGGATTTCCAAATGCAGGGGTTACAGTGTTTTCTTACTTGCTGGCATTCCCCAGTGTGTCCGTTATTTTTTTCTTCAGGGGAAATTTTATCAGTGAGCTCTTGAAACAACACGGAGAGGAATGCGTAGGTGGACAGAGGTATGCACCTTGCTAAACGCACATCTTTTCAGATTTCAGTTTGGAGTTGACAGCAGCATAATGAGAGCCCCAAGGCAACATGCATTGGGGAAATGTGTTGGGAGGTGGATGAAGAAAATGGATAAGTGGCTAGGAAGGGATATGGGGAAAATATATTGCAAAATGTACAGAACAAGATGTGGAGTGATATAAAGTTGTGTGCAAGCAAATGCAGAAATATACATCTGAAATTGTCCCCTGCAGGGATGTGTGAGATCCCCTGGGGCTTCAGTGACAGTCACGAAGGAGTTATCTCTGTCATGGTATTATATAACTAGAGGAAAAAATGTCTTCCCTGTTCTCTAGTCAAACTGTGACATTTGTCAGGATTTCAGTTCGAGATACAAAACCCTTACCTCGTCTGTTCTCCAACGCATCCGCTCTCCTTTCCTCTTATAGCTGCAGACAGATGGGATTTGCTTGATATTGATGTCTCCGTTTCTGTTGAAGACAGACTAATGTGATTTGGATTTGATTATACTCCATGCTCCTCTGGGAAGGAGTAACAAGTGTCTGTCTGCGTTCCTTTCATCTGCCCCGTCATTTACCTAAAGATATTTTTGACTCTTTCTAAGTTGATTATTGTTTTGACATGCTTGTTTTTTCAACCATTCCAGTCACAGAGAGCTGTAATAAGAATGTGCTTCATAATTTGGGTTTAATTTGTCTAATTTGAGCAACTCTGATGTATTGTTGTTTATTGTATTATTTGCCTCATCTTGCTCAGCTCTCTCACTTTGTGAATGTATTACGGTAATTGTGATCTGCCAATGATCTGCAGAGGAAAATAAGCCTTGTTTAATGAAGATTCAAAAAGCATGTTTAATATTGAATGTGATCCTTTACTTGTCCATTAAATTGAAAAAAGTACAAATAAATAAATAAAGGCTTTCTGAGGCTCATACACAATAATTCCTGAAAAGAAAAACCTTTTACAAGAACCAATGCTGCTCCTCTGGTCAACAGTTCTGTAAAGATGTTGAAGAACTCTTGTTTTTTTTGTCAAGCCCACCTGACATTGGCATTTTTTACCTTGTTTCTGTATAAAGGCTTGATTTTTTCCATCAAAATACATTGTTTTTTTTTTGCCGTATGTAAAAAATGATTTCCTGCAAGGGTTTATTGACATATCATCGATCAAACTGATGTTTTTTTTTAAAACAGAGCATGGTTTAGGAAAGTGAGCTTTGATTATTGTCTCTTTAGAAAATGTCTTCTTTGCAGGTGTGTTAGTTTTCTTCAAAAAAAATAACTGAACTGCTTACAGATCATCCAGTCAAACATAACTCTTATATGTAAATATGCATCTGCTTAGTTTCTTTGTGCATATCATCTGTGGATTTGCATTTGACCTGGTAAGTTCCTGTTGTTGCAGTGAGCTGGTGAGTGCTTTAATTATTTATTTTTTCTGGACAGTCACAGGGTTTCTGCTGCCCCGGGTCAGTGGCAGTAAACACACAATGTGACAACCTCCAGCTGTGAAGGTGTGAGTCTGCTAATGATACACCCTTTGGATCCACGTACATGCTCGTGTGTGTTTGAGAACAGATGTTTGGATCTGTGTGTTCCTAAAGAGGTGATTTTGAATATTTTGTCATCAGCTGCTGCATCTCTAAATCAAACCAGATTTTTCAATAAATCAAGAATCTGACCACGTATTTAAATGGATTACCCAGAAAATAGGTCATCTTTAGAATGCATGTCCAAATGCAGTTCCTTTCTGTGTTTTTATACTGGTAAGAGAGCACTGTCATTATTTAATATTAAACATGATAAGCTTCAGAATAAATGTGGCAATCAAATTGGGACTTTTTTATTTAATATATTTTGATACTGAGTCTTGAGGAAGTTACTAGATCTCTAAATAATTCTTAGTGTTGTTGAAATAACCTATTTTTCAGTTCTAACCCTTTTGTACAGTTTTATGAAAATGTTCTTATTTCAGCATTCAGATGTTCAATATACTGCATTTCCTGAAAGTTTCAGCTTTGTATTCTTTGCATGGGATCAGATTTACAAATGAGTCTCAACAAATGTGTTTCTGGATTTTGTCCTATCTGATTTTACTTGAATTAGCGATCAGTCAGACCACATTTTCCCTGCAGACAGCTCTTAGTTAAACCCTGTATTTCAGTGAGAGTAATTTTCTGCCAGTTTCCTTGATTTTTGCCTTTGGACCCTTTCTCAATTGTCATACAGATTGCAGTCCAAACTTTAGTGATTTCCGTAATCACATCTTTGAACCTTCTTCCACTTTATCTGTGTTGCGGGGACAGCATCCCAAGTAGGAAATCCCAGATCATCCTCTCCCCGGCCGGCTCCTCTTGATGTGGAGGAGCAACAGTTCTACTGCAAGTCCCTCCCAGATGTCCAAGCTCCTCACCCTATCTCTAAGGGTGAGCCTGGCCACCCTGCGAAGGATATTCATTTTGTATCCATGATCTTGTTCTTTCAGACATTACCCAAAGCTCATGACCATAGGTGAGAACTGGGACTTAGATGGAACTGTAAATCAAGAGCCTTGCTTTCTAGATCATCTCCCTCTTCACCACAACAGACTAGTTCAGCATCCGCATCACTGCAGATACTGATCTGTCTGTCAATCTCCCTCCTTCCCTCACTTGTGAACAAGACCCCGATATACTTAAACTCCTTACTTGAGGTAGGACCAGAATATGTGTTTAGACGTCCAATAACAAAACATCACTTGAGTTCAGATTGGGTGGGCCGTTCCTCCATGTCCCTCCAGGTCATGGTGTCATTGCCCACATGAGCGATGAAGTCCCCCAGCAGGACTATAGAGTCCCTATTTGGAGCGCCACCCAGCTCTCATCACAGAGATTCCAAAAAGAGTGGGTACTCTGAGCTGTTATGTGGCGCATAAGCACAAACAACAGTCAGGACCCAGTGTTGGGCAAGTTACTTCAAAACTGTAATGCATTATTTATTACTTGTTACTGTCATTTTAAAGTAATCCCTTACATTACAATATTACTGTTTTATAAATGTAAGCAGTTACTCTCACCAAAATACCTGTAAATTTGGATTTGACCATAAATGTAGCTCATTCTACATCCAGTGGAAGGTCATGCGATGGATACATGGAGAGATATCATCTATCTGTATATTAACCCATTCATCCATCCATCATTTATTCATCCATCATTTATCATCCATCCATCCATCCATCATTTATCATCCATCCATCCATCATTTATCATCCATCCATCCATCCATCCATCATTTATCATCCATCCATCCATCATTTATCATCTATCCATCCATCATCCATCAATCCATCCATCATTTATCATCTATCCATCCATCCATCCATCCATCCATCCATCCATCCATCCATCCATCCATCCATCCATCCATCCATCATTTATCATCTATCTATCTATCTATCCATCCATCCATCATTTATTCATCCATCCATCCATCCATCATTTATTCATCCATCCATCCATCCATCCATCCATCCATCCATCCATCCATCATTTATTCATCCATCCATCCTTCCATCATTTATTCATGCAACATATATCATCCATCCATCTATCCATCCATCAATCAACCATTTATCATCCATCCATCAATCAATCATTTATCATCCATCCATCCATCATTATTCATCAATCCATCTGACCGTATATTAATCTATCATATTTACTTACAGTATATTCAAATCTATACACATATATATATACCTGAGGGAGCTTGTGCACATGGGGAGTTCCTATTCATTAGTTTGACTCCTACCTCTACCTGTGTGCTTCGATCTCCTCCCTCCTGCAGCAGGCAGCAGACGCTGCATGACGCGCGCTTTCCTCTGCTCGGTGCGCGCGAGCTCTCTAACTTCTGATGTTATTAATCCAGTCTGTTAGAGTGAATCTTTATCAGGAAACTTCTCAGTTCGCTTCAGTTTCCGAGCGGAGCGCTGCGGGCCTTGGTTACTGTGAGCGCGCAGGACTTGGGCAGCGCACGCGACTTGTGCGCACTCCTCCGACACAGTTCGGAACCACGCATGAGTTTGCTGCATGACCCAGACAGAACCGGACTCATCTCTGCTCTGTCTGACTACAGGAAGTGAAACATTTGGCGCTGAGTGACGTTTCTCCTCTGGAAAACCACCACTTCAGTCCGGGTTAAACATGCACTGTAATGCGCATTACTGACATTGTACAGAGTAAAATATTACTGATTTTTTTTCTGTAATGCCTTACATTACTGCGTTACCGCAAAAAGCAATGCATTACAGTAATTAATTACTTTTGTAACTCGTTACTCCCAACACTGTCAGGACCCATTCCTCAACCCAATGGTGCAGGGAAGCTACACTGTTAAAAATTACCAGCATTTCACAATAATTAACAGTATTATTTTACAGTAACTTGTTGTAATTAGGTTTCCCTGTAATATCCCAATAAATACCTGTAAAAACTACAGTATCCTAGGGTTTTACAGCATTTAACTCTTATTTTACAGTAAAATCCTGTAATCTGAAATTTGCTGTGATATCACAGCAAGGTCTGTAATATCACAGCAACACAGTAAAAAAATAAAAGGATTTCACAGCATTAAACTGTATTATTACAGTAAAATATTGTATTAAAATATGATCTGGGAAGTCACATGACATAACCGAACTACAATTTTGAACTGAAGGCCCCATTTCCCTCTTCTCTTCTGGACTGAATGGAGAAGGTGAGCAGCAGCATGCATGTTTCAGCACTTAAAGTAACATACCGTAGGTAAGTGCTGAATGAATATGATCGAATGAATATGATAATAATATTTACTCTCAAATAAACATTTATCGCATGACACAGTTCATATTTTGTTAACAAGTGCCCGAAATTGTTGAGACCATTTAATGGGTGGGGGGTGGGGGGCTTCATATATTTAAAACAATGAGCTGTGGACATTTTTTTTGTATTATTTTTATTATATGTAGGTATTTCTTGTGTAAAACTGGTTATGTAAGAAAAAATGTCTAAGAGGAAGACAAACATCTCAGTCACCTATAAACTGTGTGTTGGGTTGGAGGAAGAAAGACTCTGTCCCTTTAATTGTTTTGGAACTCCTTGAGGAAGAGAGGAAGTCATCAAATAGACCTGGAGCACCTGTGTGACTCTAAGCAGCAGCTTCAGACACAGACAGCCTCAGAGACACAGAGGAACATGAATCAACTTTAAACTCAACCAGGAAGATCCAACTGGTAAAGAAAAATTCTTGTTTCTTGGATTAATCAATGAAATCGAATGAAACTGGACTTGAATTTTAGATATTGACTTTGTTTATTGAAGATGAATTATGTCTAAGTTGATGTTTGTTTAAGGTAATATAACTATAGTCAACCTTGGAACAACTAAAGTCAATTTAGTTCAGAAAAGGGATTAAATGAACTTTGTATTGTGATTTGAAAATATTGTTTATTGTAAATGGTAAATTTATGTGTTCTTTGTTGTTAGGTTATCAAGCTAATCAACCTAAAACATCTTCATTAAATCTTAAAAAATAAGAAGAAGAGAAAGAAGGAGTTGTCCCATGCGCTCTTCCTGGTTGGACACGCTCTTTCGTGCTCCACAACGTGCGCAAAACACAGTATGCAATACTGTCTTCTAGGTCCATAACCACAACTTACTAATGAAATATAAAATGTTATTTTTTATGCCATCTAATGTCAGATAAGTAGACTGTGTGTTTGTGTTGATGGTAAAGACATACATTGTTTTTCTAGATGTGACCATGCAGGGGGACAGTGGACATGTTTTGAAAGGTAAGTATTTGATACTGTTACACTCTGCTACATCCTAATGTATGGTAAGATTACTTACTACTAAATACTTCACCACAAAAGTATTTAGCACATTTTTGTCTCATGACAAATTGTTTACTTTTTAAAAAGACATTGCCGTCCAAAGGACGACTGAAATGCTTGCCCGGTTACTAGTGGTTGTGAAGGACCTGTAGCAGCAACAACCCAACAGATCTTCCCCATCCAGCTGCCAGTCACCATGACGATGACTGACAGCTGCCTGCATCCTGCTGCTCCTGATGTGCTCAAAGAGCCGAAACAGAGTTTGATGCTTGAAGTTGATGTAAGATTTTTTTAAATTCAGATATTTAAAATGCAAATTGAGTGATTACATTATCAACATTTACCTTGTGTGATTTACTACTCCTGACCAATGAAGAATATTTTTTTAATTTATCATAAGTCCATGCTTTTGTGTGTTACTGTTACAGTCATGTGCCACTGCTGCTGACGTCAATACTGCAGAACTCCCCAGCACCCCCTGCTTGATCATTCAAGGTAATGTTACTTTGATCTAGTGTCGACATTTCTAACACATTACTGATATTTTGTTTTCATTCTAGAAATCTACATGACCACAGTAAATAGTAATTATTATAATAAGAATTACATTTGTGTAGCTCTTTGTATCTGATGCAGATTGCAAAGTGCTCCTAACACAAAGTGTTGTATCTGTTCATTTCAGGTGACCTGATGAAGCCCTCTGGATGCTTGTATCCATATCGTGATCGGCCCACACCCTTTCTTTTTACACGGAGTAGTTGCTTCCTTCAGCAGCTGTTACGTCATCAACCTTGAGTATCCTGCAGCTGGATCGTCAACACTGAAGTTCATTCAGAGGTATTTTATAAAGATCACCTTTAATCTTGTAATTCACATTATAGTACAGGCTTCCAACTCAGTGATTGTCTTCAGGTCTAAAATGCTGACAAACGAGGTACCTGAGACTATCCTGGTGAGCAGGGCCGGCCCTGAGCTGAATGGTGCCCTAGGCGAAAAATGATTTTGGCGCCCCCTACTGCCCAGAACAGAAACAACGTAACTTTTGCAAATTCTAAGTAGTAAGCAATGTACTAAAGTTGGATAAACTTGAACTGATGACATTCATTCATATAATAAGTAGGGGGCACAACAGCATGATAGCCCTTTAGTATTAGCTAACTTGCTAAATGATGGGTCCAGGAAAAATGTTCACTATTTCATGTATATTAATTAAATATCTCTACTTTGGGCCCGTTTTTCCTCCTCATCATGCATTATCAGCAGTGTTGGGCAAGTTACTTCAAAACTGTAATGCATTATTTATTACTTGTTACTGTCATTTTTAAGTAATCCCTTACATTACAATATTACTGTTTTTTAAATGTAAGGCATTACACTACTTTTGCATTACTTTTAGTTACTCTCATCAAAATAACTGTAAATATGGATTAAACCATGTAATGAGCTCATTCTACATCCAGTGGAAGGTGATGTGATGGATACATGGAGATATCCAACTATATGGATATTAACCCATCCATCCATCTATCCATCATTTATCATCCATCTATCCATCCATCATTTATTATCCATCTATCCATCCATCATTTATCATCCATCTATCCATCCATCATTTATCATCCATCTATCCATCCATCCATCCATCCATCCATCCATCCATCCATCCATCCATCCATCCATCCATCCATCCATCCATCCATCCATCCATCCATCCATCCATCCATCCATCATTCATCCATCATTATCCATCTATCATCCATATCTCTCCATATATCCCTACCTATCCATATATTATTCCATCATATCTACTGTATATACAGTATATTTAAATCTATAAACATATCTCTCTGCACAAGCTCCTTATTCATTAGTTTGACTGACTCCTACCTCCACCTGTGTGCTTCTCCACCTGTCTGCTCCTCCCTCCTGCAGCAGAGGCTGCATGACGCGCGTTTCCTCTGCTCAGTGGGCGAGAGAGTGAACTCTCCAACTTCTGACGTGAATAACAGAGTGACTCTTTATCATGAAACTTCTTCTCAGTTTGCTCGCTTCAGTTTACGGAGCGCTGCATGCGCTCATATGTCTTAACGGGCCTTGGATACCGTGAGCGCGCACGACTCGGGTTTTCTCTCTGGACAGAGTTCAGAACCAAACCACGCACGAGTTACGGACCGGACATAACTGGACTTGTTTCACTGGCTGCAGATTTACTCCTCTCTGCTCTGTCTGACCACATTTTTCGCTGAGTGACTTTCTCCTCTGAAGAACCCACCGCCTCAATCTGGGTTAAACGTGCACTGTAACGCGCACTGACGTTAACAGCTTTTTTTTTCTGTAATGCCTTACATTACTGTGTTACCGAAAAAGCAATGCATTACAGTAATTAATAACCTTTGGAAGTCGTTACTTCCAACACTGATTATCAATAAACAACTGGACGGAGGGGTGCGCGCAGCGTGCCTCTCCCCCACCTTACCTGATCGCAGCCGGCAGCAGCAGGTAGCCATGGGGCGCCACCGTTGACTGTTCATGCAGCAAAAGTTGTGCTTTTTTATTTATTTAGTTTATGTATTTATGCCGTGTCCTTGCTGCTGGTGGAGATCCTGACCCCCCCACCCTCCTTGATGTGTTTTTCGGTTGTTGTGACTATGTGTAAAATGCTACTCCCTCCCTCCATTTTGTTTACATTTTCTTCTGCTCCCATCTTTATTTTTTGCCCAAATATTGTATTGAAGTTTGTCCCAATATTTCTGCCCAAGACTTTAGTTCCTTACACAAGCCAATGTCCCACTTTATCTCATAATTTACAATGTAGATCCCTTGATGGTACCCCAAATCTTGAAGTTTGCCCCAATATTTCTCTTTGCCCAAGCCCGAGTAAATGTCCCACTTTAACTCATAATTTACAATGTAGGTCCCCTGATGGTATCCCAAATCTTGCCCAAGCCTGAGTAAATGTCCCACTTTAACTCATAATTTACAATGTAGGTCCCCTGATGGTACCCCAAATCTTGCCCAAATATTGTATCTGGCTCCCATCTTTATTTTTGGCCCAAATATTGTATTGAAGTTGCCCCAATATTTCTGCCTAAGACTTTAGTTCCTTACACAAGCCAATGTCCCACTATATCTCATAATTTACAATGTAGATCCCCTGAAGGTACCCCAAATCTTGCCCAAATATTGTATCTGGTACCCCCAAATCTCTGTTTTGTTTTTTATTTTCAATGTTTTCTCTGTTTTGTTTTTTTGTTTATATTGTAAAGCGCTTTGTGATATATATCTGTGAAAGGCGCTATATAAATAAACTTTACTTACTTACTTACTTACTTACCTTGATAAATGCTGCCTATAGCACATACTGTAAGTCTGTTTAAAACTGAAACTATCTTTGCTTATTAACAGGTGCTTCCTGGGCATTGACCCTGAATGGGGCTCAAAGACCAAGATGCGGACAGAAGCCTTGTGTGAGATCCCTTTTGAGGAAACTTATCGACTTTGACTGGGATCATTTTATTGCAGCAGTACTTGTTAAGCTCAGTTTTGAGTAGCCTACTTCTTTTTGTAATTTTTAAGATGTTTTACACAATGCTGTTACATGTGGACTTGTTATGTTTGAGACTGAGAGGAGTGCCTGACCCCTTTAAGACTTCCCTTCATCGCTCTCTCCCTTCCTCTTATCTTGCCGTGAAGGCCTCATCCATTACTGTTATTGTGACACAGCTAGTTGAATTGTGAGGTAGTTGAATTGCAAGTTTGCACAATTTCTCTGCATGTTAAGGTGGCTTTTATGATTAGAAAGTTTAATTTCTTGAATCTTGATGTTCTTTGCATCTGCTGTAAATTGAAAAATATTTGTTAATAAATATTCCATTGGGCTAACATTTACTTTACCTCAGAGTTGTTTTTGGTGGGGGGTTAACTGTACAATGATTGTAAATTCACAGTAAATGAAAGCTTCATCTGCATGAGCTGTGAGATCACTGTAATGAGCTGTGTGATCACAGTAATGAGCTGTCAGATCACAGTAATGAGCTGTCAGATCACAGTAATGAGCTGTCAGATCACAGTAATGAGCTGTCAGATCACAGTAATGAGCTGTCGGATCACAGTAATGAGCTGTCAGATCACAGTAATGAGCTGTGTGATCACAGTAATGAGCTGTCGGATCACAGTAATGAGCTGTCGGATCACAGTAATGAGCTGTCGGATCACAGTAATGAGCTGTCGGATCACAGTACTGAGCAGAGATCACAGTAATGAGCTGTGTGATCACAGTAATGAGCTGTCGGATCACAGTAATGAGCTGTGTGATCACAGTAATGAGCTGTCAGATCACAGTAATGAGCTGTCAGATCACAGTAATGAGCTGTGAGATCACAGTAATGAGCTGTGTGATCACAGTAATGAGCTGTGTGATCACAGTAATGAGCTGTCAGATCACAGTAATGAGCTGTCAGATCACAGTAATGAGCTGTCGGATCACAGTAATGAGCTGTCGGATCACAGTAATGAGCTGTCGGATCACAGTAATGAGCAGAGATCACAGTAATGAGCTGTGTGATCACAGTAATGAGCTGTCAGATCACAGTAATGAGCTGTGGGATCACTGTAATGGCATTGCAGTAAATTACTGTGATTACACTCACAGTAAATTACTGTAATCCTTACTGTGAAAGTAATGCAACCCTTATCCAATATTTTACTGTGAATTCACGGCAAAAAATTTAACAGTGTACCCTTTCATCCCTTGGGGTAAACCCCAACATACAGGCAGAGTCTTGAGACTAACAAAAAGCCCACCTCAATCCTCTGTCTCTCACTTGGAGCAACTCCAACAAAGAGGAGAGTCCAACCGCTTTCATGGACTTTTCCAGAG
This sequence comes from Callopanchax toddi, assembly GCA_006937965.1. Taxonomy (NCBI): domain Eukaryota; kingdom Metazoa; phylum Chordata; class Actinopteri; order Cyprinodontiformes; family Nothobranchiidae; genus Callopanchax; species Callopanchax toddi. The sequence continues at coordinate 967,819 of SSNR01000096.1, read as the reverse complement.
CCCATGAGGGCCCATGTCGAGGTGAGTCCAACTATATCTAGCTGGTACCGCTCAAACCCCGTCACAATCTCCAGCTCCTTCCCCACCAGAGAGGTGATGTTCCATGTCCAAAATCCAGTTTTGTATCTGGGGATCAGGCCGCCTAAGCTCCCACCTTGGTCTGCCACCCGATCCACAATGCACCAGGCCCGTATGCTCCTCCTGCAGATGGTGAGTCCACAGGTGGATGAGCTCATGTAACCAATTTGGGTCCCATGGGCGAAACCCAGCCACAAGGCGCCCGCTTTCAGGCCCCAACCCCAGGCCTGACTCCAGGGCGGGACCCCGGTAACCCTCTGGGCTGGATACTCTGGTTCTCTGATGTCTCACTCATGAAAGGTCTTCTGAAGCACTCTGTCTCACCCTTCAATTTGCCATGGCAAAAAGTGTCCCAGACAGCATAGCTCCTAGGATCATTAGGATACTCAAACTCCTCAACCACGGTAAAGTGACGGTTTGAGAAGATGTTGCTTCATCCTGCTGGAAGATTAAGTTTTTGTTTTTAATAGTGGTGGGCAAATAACGGCGTTAATGGCTGCGTTAACGCCAGACTCTTTATCGCGCAACAACAAAATTGTCAGCGTTAATCTATTATCAAAGTTAGGTTGGAATCTGGGTCTATACTAAACAATGGCGTATAGATTTGTGCTTGTCATTGGTGAGGACCAGGACGGTACAGATGTCAATGCACCTCTGATGGTCCAACAGGTGTTTTCTGTCTGATCATCAGCTCACTGCGCTCAGAGCGGCAGGTGAAGGGGCGTGATGAGGTGCAGCTCTGTGCGCTCCGCCGAACATAGGTTATAATATTAACATTCATTATGAGACCATGAGAGAAAGAGAGAGGGAGAAATGAGGGGTTCATATATTTTTTCATTGCGATACTCAGGGGAGAACGTGGCGCTGATGTTTAATGCGGACCTTACTGGGGTTTGGTTTGTGGCCGGGGCAGCTTGTATGTGTCAACAAGTCTCCGCAGCTTATGACTGCTGAGAACTCCTTCAGAGCGCACAGGAAGTGTAGGTAATCTGCATCTGATAGCTGGCTGAACAATCTGGACTAACCCTAACCCTAAAGACGCGTTTGGAATCAGGTCCAGCTCCTCTCCTCCCTACACGCACGTGCGGCTACACTGTGCGTAGGGCCCCACGATCCAGAAGGGCCCCATTTACTCCAGTGGACGGATTATTTGAGAATGTACAAAGGGTGAGCAGCATCACTGCCGTGAGGCGCGCCGCTTGTAGAGGAAAAAAGGAGACGCACGTTGAGCCTTGTTGGATTTCTGTTTACTAAATGCTGCCGCTGCATTGGTCTAAACCGGTCATGTGACAGCCACTCACAAACTAGTCCCATTTTAAAACAACAATCTAAAAAACCCAGTGCTTTTACAAAAGGAGAATTTTAACTTTTGAGCTTGTGATGGGCTTCATGACTCTTTGAAGGAAGCCGTTCATTAGGGAACAGTTCACCTCAAAGAGCCGTTCAAAAGATTGACTTCTATGTTTTTTGCAATAATTTGAAAGAGCAATGTTCTAATCATAAAATCAACACTGATAAGTGTATTTACATGTTAAAGGTGTTAAGTGGTGGTGCATTAATATTGTTTTGTTTTCATCATTTATTTTCATCACCAGTTATCATAGAACAACTTTCTCAGTTTGCGATGCATTCTGGTCTAATGCTTCTCCTGGCTTGAGAAACCTGCTGTCAAAGACTTCCTTTTGGTCATTATGTAGGGAGCACACAAACAGTATTATGAATGCCTTTGGCTGAATTCAAGTGAACCATTTTAATCTAGATCAATTTCAAGGTTTGGGTGAGATTAATCTAGATTTAAACAATGAATCTATACCCACCACTAGTTTTAATCAAAATGGTGTCAAACAGGAAAAATTCAATGAAGAGAGTCACTCACTCAAAGATGGAAAAGATTTGAGGCTGAAAAATCTATGAAATATGTCAAATATCTTCACGCTGAAGCAAATGTTTTTTTCATAAAATTGTCAAAACTTTTTGAACTTGCTGATGTTAAAATCCAGCCAATTCTATTTGTCCACACAATGACCACTGTTTATATCATATAGAATATCTTCATCTCTTTATATTATATTAAAGCGGCTCTCTGGAGCATTTTTCTCTGTATCAAAGTTTTCTAAATGTTTTAAATGATATTTCAGGTCTAAACTATGATCTATGGGTTGAGTTCCACAACATCTGTCATTCTGATGAAGACCCTCCTTCCTCCTAGAGACCCCTTTGCATTATTTCTTGCCGCCGACATTTTTCAGCCAATGAAATTCAAATTTCTGCATTCTCTCAACATGCACGCGCATCGACCAAACCTGTACCAGTAGGGGGCGCTGTCGTACAGGACGCTCCGTGTGTTTCTCTGCCATCTCAGCCGTTCACTGAGGACTCACGGCTCATTTCTACTAAAAACCTACCCATTCCCCAGCTAAAGATGGATTTATTTTTAAACCTTTCACCTCACAGATTGGCAAGGCTTGACAGGATTATGCGTTTATTTTGGTCAGAAAGTTCATCCAGGGCCGAGTGCTGCTCTCCTGATGAAATCCTCCGAAGTGCAGCTTTAATAGTCAGAATTCCTCTGTTTTGTTTGCATGACGATTTGCTGTTTTTGGTATATTTACTGATGGGTTGGCATTGAAAATGTCTTAAAGACACTTTTCAGACAAACACTTTCACTTTCCTTGAACACAACACATTGAGCATTTTATTTGAATATTTAATTTAAAATGAGTCTGTGATTTAAATCAAACTATTAGATGTGACTGAACCAGACCTGGCTGGAGACCTTCACAGCCTGCAGAGGGACTGAGTCGTCTAACGATGATTTGCTGTGACTAAAATGAGTAGGTAGAAAAACAGACAAGTAAGAGCGAATGTGGGCAATATGATGAGATGCAGCAGAGCACAGATAATGTGAGAATGATGTGATGGGTGTTGAAGAGGAAGATGAGGGAGCAGGAAGCAGAGAGGAAGGCTCAGTGTTCACCCACTTGTGTCATGAATAAATCACCACAGAGATCTTCTGGCCCAGCAAAGACCAGTGTGCTTTCATAGTTATAGCTCATCCCAGATGGCCTAGTTTACCCACAGAGAATAAGCCAAGTCATAATTTACCAGATGGGGACTTTTTCCTGATTACTTCATCCATCATGGATTAGCACAACTGAAGTGTGAAGGGGACACCAGTCTAACGACCAGGGTATCCCCTCACAACAAACAGAACAATACAGTAAATATGAGCCACGGCTCAAATATCAGGAAAAACACATTTCAGTTTACAGGTTTCAAATGCTCAACATAAACAGAACTTTTTTAAACTCACAGATTTTGCAGCCACAGAGGAGGGTGTTATGTAAAAGTGAGTGGGAAGGCAAAAAAACTGCCGAAAAAATAGACTGAGTCAAAACTGGTAAATGATAAAGACTTGTCGGCTCCGAACAGCCTTGCACACGCGGTGATTGAGTTCAAAAGGAACAAAAAGAAACAGTTTTCTCCCTCAGTGTGATTAAACAAAGGAGACATCCTCCTCACTGTTCAACACAGAGAGTTACTGAGTGATTCAAAGGAGACCTATGTTTAGATGTAATGTGAGTGATAATGTTATTCATCAGAGCTGGTCTGTGACTTGGGGTGCATCCACATGTTTTAATGTTTAGAAATGAAATGGAGAGATCAAAAATGGGAGACAACCAAAAACAGTGCAGTAAAATGTTATTTTGTTCCTCTTTAAAGCCTTGGATTCTAGCTTTGAACATGGAACTGATCAAATTATTCTCAGTCATCTAAAATGTGATAGTCTCATAACCAAAATCTGAAGTTATCAGTGTCCTCGATGCAAAAGAGTTGCACTTTCATCACAAAGAAGTTAGAATGTGTAAATCAATGTATCAGTTTGTCACAATACCTATTAAAGGCACACTACAGTATATACCATAAGCAGAAGTCCTTTTTCCTTCAAAATTTTATTTATAATATATAATAAAGATTTGATAGGATATATGTTCTTTAACCAGAAAGTTCCATTTTTTTAAATAGTATGCCACCTGCTAGAGGGGTTGGTTCTGCAAGCCCTCAAAATATAATTAAAAAAACAAATCAAAATAATTAAATAGTAATAATTAGGGGTGTAACTGTTCATGTATTTATACCTTAACAGTTCAGTACAAATATTTGGCAAAAGTACATGAAGTACAAGACCAATCTGTGAGTCACAGCTGATCACCACTCCCATCTAGAAGTGTACACTCATCTTATTTAAAAGCATTTTGCTAACAGAAAAAGCAGAGGAAGTCAGAGCTCTCTACTTTCAACTGCATGAACGGCTGCTTCAGAAGCTCGTTTGTTTCTGATGTAAAGTTTCCTCTGTAGCAGCAGGGAGGAGCAATGTGCTGCATGCACTCTGAAACAAAATATGGCAGGCTATGTGTGTATTTATTTGATTTGACAAAAGTAATTTTCCCCACACCGGAACTCAAGTAACAGAAGTTTGGCCTAGTTTAATTTATTTTGTCATATTCTGGTTGTTTTTGTAATAGTTTGCTATAACCTAAGAGATTAGCTATAATCCTTCAGGCTCTTTCTTGAGAAGGACTGGCATCCATCAGGTGTTACAAACATGAAGCACTGGAATCTTGTAATAATTCAGTAACATCAAGGTGCAGATTGCTGCTCATTACAGTAGTATAAATTTAATAATGGACTCACAGTAGGCTCAGTGCGTAGTGAAAACTTCCCTTTTCTAACTCAAACTGACAGCTAAGTTCAGGCTCCACCAGCTCAGCTCACAGCTGTATAAAGAAAGCATTGGAGGTCTGGGTATATGTGAGAGCTGGAGGGATGTAGCTGACAGAACAGAACAAATGAAGCTGATGTGAAATTTTATTTAAATTAGCATCAATAAATGTAAATCAGTTGATCTAACACCAGAGACTATGGTGTTTATGGTGACTCTTGGATTGGTCTGTGTTCTATTATCTTACATTATAAACTCTGATCTTTTCTCCTGCGTAAACAGGATGCGACTGGAGGCAAAATCATCTGTTTTCTCCAGTGGAATTTTGTCTTCTGGGACCAACTAATTGGAGTTCTTGGGTTCAAAAACATGTAGTGAAAATACCACATTTGTAGAACGACAGGAATCAAAGACTAAAGGAACTATTCAAACACTGAGAGGACTAATTACATTAAAGATATTCTGAACTGGTGTAAAACAAGTCAACTTAATTAGAAGAACAAGAAGTTACAGCTTCAAAAATAAAACAAACACAGGATTTGAAATGAAGTTACACCAAAAATGTTGTCAGGAACCCACTGTGGCACAATGATACGATGGTTGGGCACACAGAAAATGTCAGAAATTAAACTGAAAAACACTTTAAATTATTTTTTTAAAACATAATTAAAAAAACTACTAGTCTAACAAAGACTAGCAATCTTGTTTACCTCTTTAGTCAAATAATAGTTAAACTTACAATAAATGCATTATCACATGAGATTTTTTAAATCCTTTAATTTCAGTCTATACCGTTTGTTTCTTTGCTTCTCAAACCAAACCAGAATCACATCCACTCTCTGACCTGCTTTCCTCCTCACACTTTCAGCTTCTGAGTGGACCTTTCTCTTTTCCCTTTCACTGTTAATTCCTTCTCTCTTGTATATCCTTCCTCAGAGTTCATTATTTTCTTGTGGCTGACTGAATTTGTAAAAACCGGAAGGATGTATTTTATTTATTAATGCAGTAACTCACACACCTGCACACAAAGCTGCTGTCATTCTCTGGCTGCTGACGAGCCAGATCAGCGGGCAACGAGGGAAAAAGAGGTATAGGAGGAGGTGAAAGCCTCCGAGGCTGGTGAAAACAGACATCTCACAGTTCAAATGTTCTCATCCTGTCTCAGCATCATTGTGGGCATATGTGGCTGTCTCCGTTTGACAAATCTGTAGTGGAAATGTGGATGTTTGTGCCAAGCCTTGTGTCTGTTCACTCTTTGGCACAGCTTGCAGCCACTCAGCCCAGCATGGGATCTCAAACCTGCCTGATGAGTGTGTGCGTGTGTGCGTGTGTGAGTGTGTGTGTGTGCGTGTACATGTGTGTGCGTGCGTGTGTGCGTGTGTGTGTGTGCGTGTGTGAGTGTGTGTGTGTGTGTGCGTGTGTGAGTGTGTGTGTGTGCGTGTGTGTGTGCGTGTGCATGTGTGTGCGTGCGTGTGCGTGTGTGTGTGCTTGTATATATGGGGGAAAAGTATTATTATACAACTTAAAAAACTAACATCAAAAACCATTCAAATGCTAGATTAAAGCATTTTGACCATTAGAGCCTCATTTCTTCTTTATGAAACATTCTGCAGGGTAAACAATAAAAATACAACACAGTGTTTTACTATTTTATTAGATCTCCACACCTTTGCTCTAATGGCACAAGGATTTATTATTATAGAACATAAATGTCCTGAAATAAGAAAGTCACTGTCTGGGTGGCAGCATGTAAACATCTTCAGATGTTTTTTTTTTGCACTAACAGTTCTTTTTAAAGACGTTTTCCATGAGTCCTGATTTGATTCTCATCTTTAGTCCTGCAGATGTGTAATTAAAAAAACAAACAATAATTTTAATTCAACAAACAACGGTCCAAATAGATTCAGATATACTAGATGTTATAGTTTTTTACTTTTATGGTTTTGAGATATTAGTAAAAAAAATAAGTTAATTAAAGGTGACAATGTTTTTAGAAGAATTCTATTAATATCTGAGTTCTTATTTCAGAATGACCTGAATGCCACAACCAAAGGGACAGACAGCTTTCACTGTGTTTTTACCCTCATGGACAGAAACGTGCAGAATCCATGGATCTTCTGCACACATGATAATAAAATCCACAATTACTTTATTATTTCAGTGATTTAATGAATTTTCAAACAGTTTGCCATTAGTTAGTTCCAGTTAGTTGAACTCTTTCCAGTAGACTATGGTTCTTTGTTTCACACAGCTCACTCTTTTCTTTTTCCCCCTAATAATTTGAATCTTAACTTTTGTTGAACTTTTCAAAGAACATTCAACTGTATATGTGGGTTTCAATGGTTTTTGTTATTACTTTCCTCTATTTTGGGTTTAGAGTTGTAACCAACAGCATTAGGAACAATCCAGGTCAGAGACAGAGGAGCCTGTTGGAGAGGAAAGATGCTTTTTCTCTCTCTGGGTTTGAGTCAGTACCTCAGTCCCGTACTGTCTGGGTCAGCCACTAATACTTTATTGTTTGTGTGTGTGTGTGTGTGTGTGTGTGTGTGTGTGTGTGTGTGTGTGTGTGTGTGTGTGTGTGTGTGTGTATACCACATGTATATTGTATATTTATCACAGTGAGGTTGTACAGCAGACAAAGGAATGAATGCAAAACTGGGGGGAAAGTAATGTAGTTAAAGCCATACTCAGTATCCAGGTAAACAAACGAGGTCTCGCTAACTATTTTACAGAAACACGTCTCGGTGAACTCACCCCTCCCGTCGGGTAAAATCCATAGGCCAGCCTCCCGCCAACATAGGACCACGATTTGCAAAGGTGACAAAGCAGAGTCTAACTCCAGCTGCAGAAACGTTCCCCCAGCTTTTCCTCTTTTCACCTCCAAACAATTTTGTTTTCGTCTAGCTGAAAAGGTGTTTTTTGGGGGGGACTCTGGTATTTTTATCTTAAAATGGAAGCACTAACGCCGGCTCTCTGTCCTACTTCTACTTTCACTTTCACTTCTGGGATGTTCTGCCCCAAAATGTGTCCGGGCGGATTAATGCCAATCCAAGCAGTGAGGAAATGCGGCAGACAGACAGCTGGATTGTCCAATCCTATCGTTCGGTCCAAACGATAGGATTGGCTGAAGTTTTTAGAGAACTGCGGGACAACCACTTTATTGATTTCTTTCAGGCTTTTTTTATCTCCACAACATATTTATGGCTATACTATGTTGGAACGTTGTTAAGAGGCTTAAAAAAAAAAACGTTGAAAGCTACACTGTTTACCTGGCTACTGAGTATGGCTTTAAAAAGATAAATGTTTACATCAAAACAAACTCTGATAAGAGATCCAACTGAATATTTTCTGCTAACGTTTTCAAACCCCGTTGTCACAAAGCAGTTATTGTCACTTTTATCTGCAAATCTGACCTAACATTGTCTTAGTCTGTTTATTACTTTGAAAGATGGCAGCAGCCTTTGCTATGGAAGCTACCATGTAATGGTAGAAGCACAGCTTGTCTCTAAAATCTTGTTTTGCTCTTAAAGAAATTGATTTTTTATTTTATCTTTTTACTTAAAATTATTTGAAGTTAGGTTTTCATGGATGAGGTGTATTTCTCTGCAGCTGCTGGCTTGTTTATGTTCAGTTTTTAAGCTTAAAATGCAAATATTAATAAACTAAAATGATTCGCTGAGTATTTGTTGTATAAAAACTCTCTAGGACGTGAAAATGTGGCTTCTATTAAATTCCAGTAGCAGGATGCATGATTTCCTTCCATCCTTTGTGATGGTCTCTTCACAGCTCCCTTTTGCCTGTCCTTGTTTCCATGGAGACCAAAAGAGGTGTGGAGAATCCTGACGCCTCTGTGTGGTTGATGGGTTTGTCACATGTGCTGCCTGCCTCCACCACTTACACTGCTACATAAAAAGAACAGGTGGATGTTATTATACGGTAATCTTTTTTTAATTTAAATTATAAACACAAATATTACTCTAAAATAAAAATATACCACAATAGTTTGTTCCTTCAGAACTTAAATGTGTTGTTTTGAGACCAGAATTCAGATCAGAAATGATTTTTTAAAATCTAAATTACTCTCAAAGAATAATGTTTTTTTGTACACGGCATGCTAATTTATGCCCCCGTTTTATCGTTCCTCTTGTCAGAAACAATGGGTTTGACCAAGCCTATTGTTTCATGGGTTGTGTCCTCCTTTTCAGCGCTGACAGGCTCATTTGTTGATCTCCTAACTAGATTAGTTCTTGTCCGATTAACTGCTTGTAACCCCTCTAATGCTGCCGGTTGGGCAGGGCTTCTCGCTCTTACTGTCCCGGCTTAGATTGTATCATATCCTACAACACGCTTTCCCTTTTTACACCTGATGAACTTGTGGACAATGTCTGACACGATTAACTGAAGATGCAAAGAGTTGAAAAGGTGAGTTTTGAAATACATTCAAAGTGTGTGTGTGTGTGTGTGTGTGTGTGTGTGTGTGTGTGTGTGTGTGTGTTAATGTTTTTTTTATGATGGCTGGCCTACTTAGTGTAAATGTGTTTACACAAGGCTAGCAGGACAAATTCAGTTTAATTTATTGGTGTGTTTATTGAATGAAGGTAATTTAAGAGGAAATTATGCAGCAGGATTTCCTAAAATCAAGTCTTTATGTCCTTTATAATCATTTTGAGTTATGCGTATAGTGTTTTTAGCAAAAAAATAATGAAGAAAACTTTAGAACGTACATTCACATTTTCTCCTAATAAAGTCTGTTTTCTCGTTCTCCCACTGTTAAACGCAATTTGCTTTTATGTTATAAACTGATAAAGATCCGTGCCCTGGAGACTTGCATTTCTTTGCCCTTTGACCCATCACCTTTTCATTCCAATTACTCTCTGAGTCATCATGACAGATTGAACTCTAACAACAGAAAGGTGAGGCCAGAATATGAAGGGGTTGAGGAGAGAGACCTGCAGTGGGGGTCTGAGGCGGAGAGAAGCACGCATGGTTGGAGCAAATCTCTCCTCTGAGCGCTGGAGTCGGTTTGACAGCCATCGTGTGGGTACTGAGAACAAAAGGTTGAAGGAGAATAGTGTGCAAGTCTGGCCTTTGCAACAATACTCTCCAGTGCTATGCAATCACTCAGAGCATCTACTGGAGTGACAGATCAGAAAATTCCCACTGATATGGGACTGAGGCCCCAGCTGTCAGGCTGGAGCAGCAGGGATCAGTTCGATGGAGTAGAGGATTGTGGGAAATGCTTTGCTGTTGTTTATCATACTGTTTTAAGGCAGTTCTCAACATTCCTTTCTTTGTCTCTGTCTTGGCAGAGGATAGCCTCTGTGATACTGAAAGACTCACAGTGCAGAATGACTGAATATGATGATGAATATGATACTTCTGCTCTCATGTTTGTGAATCTATAACAATGCACTGAATAAATGGCTAGCGGCATTAGCTCAGTTGGGAGAGTGGCCAGTCTGGTAACCGGAGGGTCACCGGTTCAATCCCCAGCTCTGGCTGGGTTAGATTGTCGTTGTGTCCTTGGGCAAGACACTTCACCCAACTTGCCTGTGTGAATGTGAGTGTGACTGTGTGTGAATGTTGGTGGTGGTCAGAAGGGCCGATGGCGCAGAATGGCAGCCTCGCTTCTGTCAGTCTGCCCCAGGGCAGCTGTGGCTACAGACGTCTGTCGTAGTTTACCACCACCAGTGAGAATGACTGTGTGAATGAATAATGCAACTCTGTAAAGCGTCTTTGAGTGACCTAGAAAAGCGCTATATAAAACTGATGCATTATTATTATTATTTAGCATGTTCTGATGATAGAACAGTTGAGTAGAGTTTCATCTTCAGCACTTATTTTCCAAATATAATTGTGTGAATTAATCTAGTATTTTATATATTAGACAAAGCCACTGTACCTGGTTTTATTTTAATGTCATTTTATTCTAAATCTAGCTGCATTTATTTGTCTGTTTGAGGCTTTTAGCTTTTCTTCAGCTAATCAATCTTGAGTAGATGTTTGTTTCAACTTTTGAAAAATATTTAACTTTTATACCTGCTTTCAGAGCATTGTGTGGTTCTTTGCATTGTGAAACTTCATCCAATCAACATCTGTGTGTTTTACCGAGTCCCGAATTCCTCTCCCTGTTCCTGTCTTCTCTAACATCATTAGAAAACTTGAGATAGTTCAGTTCCTGTTGATTATATTAAATGAAAATGCCATTCTCATTTTAATTTCTATTTTTAAGACCTATGAGTTAAACCCCTGGTGAATAAGGTGCATTTGTTCTTTCTGGTAGACATGGGTAATAAATAGCTGCTCCCTAGATTAATTTTGGATTTAGTTTTTATATTTTTGGTCACATAAAGCTCGTTGGCCCTTCAGTGATGTTTTTATGTTGCACAGCTCTCAGTGTGTTTTTCTGGTTCTCATGTATCCCACTGTTGGTTTATCCTCTACTAATGTTCTTACATTATGTAACTTTTTACAGGTCAAGCATCATTGTGCTTTTCAGTTTCAGCAAAAGAGTTGTAATTTCTCAACACTACCTCTAGTTTAGGTGTGAGTCATGAGAGATTCTGCACGTTTCTAATATATTTGACATAAGATGATGGATTGAAATGTATTTTACACTCTTGGTTAGTGAGAGGACTTGACATTTACACCACTTTGCCCTTCCCTGTCCCTAAGACCCAACCATCCAGAGGGTGTGTGCATGCTTGTGCGTGATGATCACTGCCAAGGTATGAGAAAGAGGAGGTGACTGGATACATGTGACCCAGACAGTGTTTTCTACAAAGAATGTGTACTTGAATGTGTAGTTTGCTGCTTTGTCGATATTGTGCAAACACAATTAGTTGTTTTGAATCCAATTAAAACCAATAAACGATGTCCGTAACCTTTCCACACTGCCCAGTTTCCAGATACAATATCAAACATGTCGACCTTTTGGCAGCAACATACACAAAGTGGAATGAGCTAACCGTAGTAGTGCTACATTTCCATTACTGAGAGTCTTCTGTCTGGATGGTGAGCATCCTTGGCTGACAGTTGAGCTCTTCTTTCCAGTAGATGGAAATGAAGCCTGCATGTGATAAAACATCCTGGTAATGAGCCAGAGGTTAGGACAGGAAAACCGGGGTTTCATTCCAGATGGTTGTCTGCACTAAATGTGTGTTCTGTGGAACATGGCACTATGTCAGAATGTATGATGAATGATTACAGAACTCACAGTGCTTTTGTATCACAAAATAACTCAAGACTTCAGGATTTGATGCATCTGACAGCACTTTCCAGGTGGTTGCTTTGTGTGTTCTTGCGTGTGTGTGATGATACTTTGATGTAGGAGTGAGAGCGAGGCTCCCCCAGGCACAGCGCCTCCTGGCACAGCTTTATGATCCAGTCATGACAGGGAAACTTGACACCGGGGAGGATATTCCACTGCCCAGCAGCTTGGGGAGAGTAACAAGGATACACAAACATCCAGCCCCAACAGGTCCAGAGAGACATAATCTTTAAAACAATTGTATTCTTAACAACCTAAAGCCCAAATATATGAAACTAGACATTCAAAAAGAAAGTCGGGTATGCACACCAGGACTGTGTTAATGGTTACTCCATTTCTGATTGGACAGTGAGATGATTGGCACACAGAAAGCATTACACCAGCACTTTCAGGCATATGGCATGTAGACCCACTGATGGGCACACACATATGGTGCTGGTGGCTTCAGCTGCGTCGCATGGGAGAAAATCAGTGTGCTTGCCTTTGATCAGACTCCAGCACACAAAGTACAGCCTTCAGAAAAAAACCTCTATTTGGGTTGCACCGGTTTGACTCGTTATCCAACAATGAATAAATAAAACAAATGATTTTTCCCAGCTTCTTTTATTTTAGCGTGCTTTCACAATCACAAGGTTTATCCTTATTTTTTAATGCATGCACCTTGGTCATCGCCTGCAGATTGTAAAGCAGCACTAGATGTTTTTTTTATAATATAAACAAAAGATTAGGGATGGCGAGATGTTTTAATAGAAGCAACCATTTCTTTACAGAGAATCCCCACTAAAAGCTGATTGTACTTTACCTTTGTCACCTTACTTATTGAAGTACAGTGTGATGATATATGCAACGCTGTGAAAAGGAATACCTTGCTGTGATGGTGCAACATCACATATTACTGTTCCCAACAGACCGTGAAATTGTTTATTCTTCTGCCATTTCTGTGTAAAACAGAAAAGGGGTTTTTCCTCCCTTCGCCATGCAGTCGTCTCAGTCTCGCCCCAGGAAATGAACGGCTCATTGATTACCAGAAACTCTTAATCAAAAGGAGACTGTTTGTCCTAGTTGTTACCTGGATGTCCCACTGAAATTATTGCAACAGCTCAGAGATATTGACAGCAATGTATTGATTTTATTTTATCAGATGAGAAGTTTTTTGTTGTTCTTTTGTTTTTTTTACTATTCTGTGTGGAAGTTGTTCTAATTTGTAATTACCTTCTTATAAAGAAATGCTGCAATTAAACGTCTCATTAAATCTTATTCTTTTGCAGCGATGATGAAAAGCAGGAAGCATTTGTATTACCCAGAATGCTGCTTGAATCCTAATTTTTAAAAAGCATTGAATGACAGTAACATGAATGTTGATAGAAACTGATTTCCCTCTGGAGAGGAAAGTCATGGCTGGGTTTTAATCTGACTATTTAAACCCATCACCCCCTTTTTAGAGTGTGACCACATTGTCAGAAACACCGAGTGAATTGATTTTGGTGTTTCAGTGCTGCTCAAATATTACCATAAGTAATGCTGCTCCACACCAAATTAGGACAAACCTTTCCCCACAATCAGTCAGCCATTTCATCCTCTAAGACCCCACCTCAGAGCTGGGGGCAGCACTGCCTACCTCTGTGAGCTCATCTCCTTCATTTTAAATGTCTTTCTGCCCCTCAGTGGGGAAACCTTGCAAGGACATTTTGGTCTGGTTTTAAGGACACTGCTTGGTCGTGACACATATTTAGGTAGGTTATTGGTAGCTAATTGGGTCAAAACACATGTCTGATGGCTCCTTTTGTTCAACTGGAGGGGAAATATTAGAATGAATTAGACGATGGAGGTATTATGTGTATTTAAAATAAATTTAGTGGCACCACCTTCACCTTTAACCTTTACATGGAGACAAACAGCATCACTGTTTGACTGTGCAATAGATTTAAAGATTTTTCATTTAGAATATATTCTCTACCCATGTGGTTTATCTCTCCCTTTATGCAGACTAGCGAGGTTTTAATTCCATTTTCATTTCTGGAACTATGCCTCTTTTTTCAGCATGATTCATCAAACTGTCCCACCACAATCTGTTTTTAAACCCTGTTTCCTCCATGTTGAAGCATTTGCCTTTAAGCTAACAGCAGGTGGAATGGATGGGATGATATTTTTGCGTGGTTAAATCAGATCTTGCATATTTCTGTCTTCCTCTGCCTTATTTGTTTTCCTCCTGCAGACACACATGGATCATTGAGAGCAGACAATAAATACCTGATAAATACAGCAGCACAATGGACCAAAAGGTGCTTTAGATAAAATGTGTAGGGTTATATTGGTATAAAGTTGTATATATTGCATATTATTATTATAATTATTCTTAATAATTAATAATAATAGTCAAAACCTCGTAATTAGGGCACACCCAGCGTTTTCTTTGGAAGGTAAGCTGAGACAACCTTGAATATTATCCTATTTGTATTTTATTGTTATTTATCATTTATCAGTCTGAATCTGAAGGAAGTAAGCTCGTTACCCATTTTCGATATGAAAAACACAAAAATTACTGGAAGCCTATTTATGATTATATACGGATAAATTTATTTACAGAAACCTCAAAATGAACATGTTATAACAGCAACACAGCAAAGTTAGGAATTTGACTTTGTAACCAGTTCAATTTATTAACAAGATGAATTATTGAGGTTAAATAAATATTAATGACTAATGTTTCAGAGTGAGAAATGGTTTACTAATGAAATTAAGCTAATTTATTGGCCTATGAAGGGAAGTTGAAGATTAAAGGATTTTCAGGAGGATGGATGAGAGAAGAGAGTTAGGTTCAGCTTGCTTTATCAGATTGCATCACTCTTAATAGCCACAAATGCATTCACCACAGACCTTTTTGAGGGTTCCTATATGGATACACAAGTGTCGCAGTGGTTCGTTCCTTCCAACTCCTCCGTGGTTCTCTACCAGGTCGGAGTTGACTTGGTCACTGGATCAGGAGGTGTTCCTAGGTCACCACTCAGGTCTGGCCGGCAACTGGAGAGGATGCAGGTTCCGGATGTTTCAACAAGCAGTGAAGTTCTCTCGGCATGGAGATGTCGTTGTTTTCCATTAAAAGTCTAAGGTAGTTTAGTTTCATAATAACGCCGTCTAACTTTTGGTTTCTAATGACGGATAAAAGAAAAATAAACTTTAAAACGTCTAAACTTGGTTGAGAAGAATGTAACGTGAAAATAAAAGAAAAGCTTAACGCCGAAAGTTCCTAAGACTTAAAGTCTAAGAGTGTTCTGCTGGATTTCAGAGGCCTCATGTTGGAAAGCCTGGGTATCCTGACTCCCTGGGGTGGGAGCAGGCCAGGCTGGATAGGTCATCAGGTCATCTGAGCAGGAGAAGAGGCGGAGGCCAGAGCAAGCAAGAGAGGCTAAAGAAGAGGCGAGGCAAGAGGCAAAACGGAGAGAAGAGAAGGCAGAAGAGACGAAGAGAAGAGAGAGAGCTAGCAGTTAGCGCCTTCTGGTTTTAAAGGGGCAGAGGTAGAGTCTGGTTCAGCCAATGGTGTGGTTGACTCCACCTTCATCTGCATAAAGGAGAAGTACTTAGGAATGGCTTAAAGGGGATTAAATTTTGATGAGAGGAATAAAGTTTCTAATCAATAAAATAAACCTTACCACTTTTCTCTCTGAAACGTGAAGAGTTATTCAGAATCACCTTTTAGACTGCGTGCATCATGTTTATTCTAAGCATAGAAACACATTAACTCCCACATCAGATTAATCAGAGAAATCAGTTACTCTTAGCTTAAGAGTACATTAGACGAATAACATTTCTAGTTTCTTGACTAGATTAGATTTAAAAGAGAAAAACACCAAGATATTTTGGGTATCATATTGATAAACAATATGAACAGTCTTCAAGGAAAATTAACCAAAGAACTTTTACCTAAGTAAATCAAACAGGGAAAAATCAAACTTTATCTTGTAAACACATTTTAAAAGTAAACCTGTGGATATTAACCTTTCTTTATATCAATTTGGATCACATTGAAGTATTATTTCATCTGAAGCCTGTGAGGATGGAGAGAAGTTAGATTTGATTCCTTGAAAAGACATTTAAATTCTTAAGAACAGGAGAGACAAAAGGAATTCCTTTGTTTTTCTTCACTGGGTGAGAAAAGGTGGGGTGAGGGTCTTCTGGCTCCATCTCGTCTGTGAGTTATCGAAACTCCTTTTGATCACCATCCTGAAAGTTTGTTATCTGAACAATTATCACCAAGCTGTAAATTAGCATCCGCATTATCTTTACTGTCACAGAAAGATGAAAAGAGGGGTCCTTCCTCAGGACAGGCATTTACGACTGCCTGTAGCTGCCGACCCTCTCACGGTGTGAGCTGCTAGGGGAAAGAGTCAATTGTCACACAAACATAATCCATTTCTTGATCTGGACCATATAATTTGGAAATAACGTCGATGTTCATTACAAATGATAACCGTAACTACATTACTACTTTTAGCTAATCCTTTCTGAAACCAAAAATAATATTGAAGGTAACCACAGCAGGCTGGTTGTTTATGTTGTTATACACTAGAGGGCAGCAGAGCACAAAGAATACATCAGAATTGGGACAAGTTGTTTAGTTTTTATTTATAAAAACTCTTTGAAACTTTACTTAGTTAATAAACTGGATTTTTAGTGAAGGTGATTTATTGTAAATAAAGAAATCAATTTAATCTAAGAGATAAAACTGTTCAAATACAGAATATTAAAATTCATTAAAGGCCTTTAAAAAGCATTAATCATGTAAAAGTTGTGAGCAGGGCCTTTCAGTAATAACATCTGTGTCATCTCATATTCTCAAAGTGACCTGAACAGTTTGAGCCCTCCATGCTCTGTTCACTTTATGTTTGTTGCTGTGTGGGGATGCTCTGTTGTGCATGCAGAGGTCACAAAGGCCAATGAGAGTGATGCTGCTGTGTTTGGTCATGTTGCACCCATGGGAGCAGCGGCAGACAGACTGAGAATGATGCAGATTGCTGCAGATAATCAACTGAGTCAAAAACAGGACGCAGCGTGTAGTTCAGTTCTTAGAGTGGCCAATCTGGCAACCGGAGGGTCGTTGGATCGATCCCAGCTCTGACTGGGTTACTTTGTCGTTGTGTCCTTGAGCAAGACACTTCACCCATCTTGCCTACTGGTGGTGGTCAGAGGGACTTGGCGGGCATCGGTGCATGGCATCCCCACCTCAGTGTGTCCCAGGGCAGCTGAGACTACAACGTAGTTTATCACCACCAGTGTGTGAATGACTGTTGTGTTGTACAGCACTTTGGGGAGTGTAGAACACTCTGGAAAGCGCTCTATAAATACAGGACATTTACCATTTTACAATTTCAGAGACGTTGTGGACATGCAAGGAGTGAGAAAGTCCCTGTGTTCTGTTTTTATGAATGGATGGAAATAATACATGAACATTTAAAAATATCTGACAAGTAGCTGCTGCTGCTTGTCCATTGTTTTAATATCTACAACATAAACATAAGAATTTGGTCAAATTGTTTTAAACTAAAAACTGCATCATCACTGTAATAATAAATTTTAAATGTAGAAATGGTTTCAATCAAATTCACATTTAGTTTGTTTACCAGCAGCAGTAAACACCCTCGATTTCACACAAAATAAATATTACATTTTAATCATTAAAAATAACACTGCTGCTTAAAATTACATTTATTTAAAACTTTTAACTTTTATCTTAATGGGCCTTACTATGAATTCTCTATTTCTCTTTTTAAAACATCTACTGAGTCTTTGGTTATCAGTTTATTTATTATTTTTTACACAACCAGCAGTCTAAATCTTGCTTGCAGTAATCCATTTACTCTCATAGACAATTGATTTGTGAATAGAGACAATTATGCATTAAATAAAACTACTGAAGACTATTGGTTCAGCAGTACAATTCTGATGAATCTATTTTTTACACTACATACTATATACCGGGACTATTATTCTAACAGTGTTACTTTGGCCCTGGCTGAGTGTGTCCGTGGCCTTTTGCCTGGAAAATAGTGGAAATGATCCAATAGTCATCCACGAGTTTACTGTCCACCAGCCAACTCCATTGTAGGAGTTTCATTGTCTGCTGGCTTCTGTTAGTGTCCATAATATAGTACACTTTGGCTGTTACTACAGTAATGGGACTTATTGTCTTCCTTTGACTAATAAAGTGTGAATGTGAGTTTTATTAGAGGATGGCTGTTAAAATACATTTGTATATAGCTACCAAATATTTGGTTTTGTGCAAGGAAATGTTCACATTTATATCTTCTATTTCTATATTGCTTCATTCATGATTCCTGTCTGTTTTTCTTAGACAAAGGATTTTCCTCCTCTCTGGCTCTGTGGCTTGTTGACTGTGTGTACATTCACCCTGCTTTCTCCATACATCCTTTTCTCCCTCCTTACCTCTCAACACTCCTTATCCATCCATCCTGTCCTCCCCAAAGCCACCCCATTGGCCATTGCCTAGCAACTGCATGATAATTTGGCATAATGTGACACCCCCTGATGCATGATAGGGGTGGTAAGTCAACTTCAGTCCCACCCACCCCCCCACCCCCTATTTTTCCTGCCGGTGGCTGGTTGTGTTAAAAGAAAAAGAAAAATGAGTAGAGGGAGAGAAAAGAGAATTTCACGCTCACGTCGTAACACGACTGGTGTCCGACAGCTAAACCTGTCATCTCTCCCTGGAGGATTGTTCCCCTCGTTCTTTAACCTCAGAGTCTGATCATCTCCTTTCTTATGCTCAGCTTCTCACCACATGGCTTCCATTTAGTCCATATGTACATTCATGAACAAATAGAGAGCAGACAGGCATGTGACGAGGCAGCTTCCTTGCATCAAGAGGACCCAGCCGCGCTCATAGGTGCTTTTGACACACAGGGAACACAAAGATGGCTGCTCCATCTGTCTCCACGCTGCTATGTTTGACGTGAGCACGGTAGACGTGAAGGACGTCCTGAATTTTTTAAAATTCTTACCCCCCCCCCCCCCATCTTCAGTCAGAAAAATCCCATTTGGTTCCCCCTCCTCTTTGTATTGGACCTGTTTTTCTCTGTTTGCTCCTTTTATGTTCTCGTTCCTGTCTTTATTTTTAACAAAGACCTGAGTGATTTAGTGAAAACAAAAGCTCCCCTGATTCTGTTTGACCTCCTCATCATGGTGTCAAGGATCCCAGATGGATAGACCACACTGAGCTTAGGAGTCAGGAATAAATCAGAAAAATAAGCTTCAACTTGCAAGTGTTTAAATTATTCATCAAATCATCTCAGAGAAGAATTTATTAGGTGACAATTCATTTGCTTAATCAGTTTTTGGTTTATTTATTAGGTCATTCATTTTGAGCACAACTGGGATGCATCATCCTGTATCGTTTCTGCAGTGATGTGGGCCAGCATGCAGACACGAGGGTCATTTAAGAGTTTGCATATTCAGTCTCTTCATTTTTTTCTCACATTCTTCCATCCCCACCCTGTTACTTGGCCACTTCCAGCTCCCTGTGAGTTCACGTGATATTTGCAGAATGACAAAGTGCAAGAAAACACTCGTTCTGTAGCTCCCATCAACACACACTCCCTCTTTCCTGTAAGCAACACCTTTGTCTCATTTATCCACTCACACACAGTTTATCTCTCTCTAATTGTTCAACACACACACACACACACACACACACACACACACACACACACACACACACACACACACACACACACACACACACACACACACACACACACACACACACACACACACATTTTCCACAGTCCAGCACCAGGCAACACTCAGCAACAGTGTAAACAACGCAAAGAGAAGTGCCAATAAAAATAAATAAATGAAAGTCCATTTAAAGGAGAGCGTTGTTACTGTGGTAACCACTCCCCTCACACCCTCCCTTCTCAGTCCCTCCCTCCCTCTTTCTCCTCCCTCCACCTCTGTGGTGGTGATGCTCGTGTCTCTTTTCTCTCCATCCGGTTTGTCCTCACCTCTCCTGGACACGCTCCTCTCACACTGCCAGCGGATGACACGCGGAAAAGGAAGAGAAGGAGGAGGAGGAGCAGGAGGAGGAGAGGAAAAAAGAGACAAGGAGGACCTGCTGCCTCTTCTCTCCCATCGCTCCATCACTTTGAAATAAAAAGAGAAAGAAAGCAGACCAGAGCAGAGCAAGAGAGGACACACAGGATATACAAACACAGTTACATAAAAGAATCCCTACTCTTCCCCATTCTCCTTTTCAAGGAGGGCATTTTTCTTCCCTTTCCCCCCCTTTCCTTTTCTGCCCCGATTTTTTCCTCTGAGATCCTGGTTTTGTCACTAGCAGAGCCCCTGAACTTCTCTGGGATTTCAGGTGAGGCACGCGTGTGTAGTGTGTGGTGCGTCTTCCTTTTTTTTCTGCCACCTATCATGGCGCACGCGGCCTCCCAATTGAAGAAGAATCGGGGGGAAGTGGATGTGAATGCATTAGAGGACGAGAAGGAGAAGCGGAGGAAGAGCAGGAGAGCATCCTCCCGGGAACAAAAGAGAAAGGTAACAGACGAGGGCTGACTGGTGGCTTCATCTGTTCAGCTGAGCCACTGGTGTCACTGGAGCGTGACTCTCTCTCTCTCTCTGTGTGTGTGTGTGTGTGTGTGTGTGTGTGTGTGTGTGTGTGTGTGTGTGTGTGTGTGTGTGTGTGTGTGTGTGTGTGTGTGTGTGTGTGTGTGTGTGTGTGTGTGTTTAATAAGCAATATTAAAGAGGTCTGGAAGTCTGCATACATACATTGATACATTTTCATAGCATTCATAAACCAAGATACACCGCTTCTGTCTTTTTGAACAGATTTGTCTGCTTAATGTGTTATAATGAACAATTTGAGAGCATTTCATAGAATTCTTGTCTTTATTTTAGTTTTAAATCTAAGATACTTTCACCTGTCAGTGGTTCCAGCTGTCTGTGTCCAGATGAGGTGAACTCCCAGGCTTGGTTTTCCTCTCTCTAACTTTTAACCTGTCGATGAGGATAGGATTTGTTAGATGTTGCTCATAACCCCTGTTTAAGTTTGAAACAGCTTCTCTTACATACTTTTCACTGGATTTCTGGCGTTATAGTGGTTTTTATTTTATTTTATTTTTGCATGTGTGTGCTTGGATGCACCGACAGCCATGTATAATACATACTCATCTAATTTATTGATGACAAAGCTCTTCATGTGATGGAAGAGAAACTGTAAAGCATGTGGGTTTTGATTCTGCTCGTCAGCGCTTCACTTTGGACAAATCAGAGGTAAAAACCACATCAAAACAAGAAAATAAACATGTCACCAGAACAATGTTTTTGACAGCGTTTGGTGCATTTTGCATATTGATGCTGGGCGATTTGATCGTGAGGGGTCAACTCAATAACACTGTGCCTTGTGCCCATGGGTGCCCGGTTTTGAATTATGCTGCTGGCGATGTTATTTGACCTTCCAATATACAAGAAGTGAGCCATCATGGCGAAATCCTTCTGAAACTAAAAAAAAGATGATGGAAGTTGAGGGAGTTCACTGACTTGCGTGAGTTGCAAAAACTTTTATAACAAATCCAGGTGGAATCACTTTTTTGTTTTCTCTTAAAAATCAGGATTAGTGAAGTCTTGAGAAAAGAGAAAAGATGTGAGATGAAGAGATGGTTGTATCGAATAAATGTTCACAGCTCTATCCATGAGGGTGGATATACGTCCAGTGGTCCTCACGCTGATTTTCTCTATATGTTTCTGTCACTTATTGTCCTTTCCTTCTGTCTCTTCTCTGCCTTTTGCTGTAGCCAACACATTACTCATGGGTTCCCTTTAGTCCCCTCTTCATCATTAATGCTGTTTGGCCCGTGCTGCTGCTTTTAAATGATTGATTGTGACAAAACAAAGTCAAACGCTGGAGTTAATTTGCTTTTCAGTCATGTTTTTATGCTCAATGGTAAACCTTTGACTGTTGCTGAGGGTCATTTACACACAAACTTCCTCCATTCTATCATTCATGTGAGTTTTGTTCTCTAAATGTCCTTGATTAGGGACTTGTTGGTGGCCTTCCAGCTCATATTTTGTCCCAGAGCACAGACTGACTAAGCATTATCAGTGTTATAGACAGACGTCTGAAGAAGAAGACAGAAGACTCAGTTCTTCAAGTGAACACAAATATCTAGTTGCTTTGGAACAAATTGTGCAACTAACATGTTCAACATTCTGCATTAAGTCACTTCCTTCAAAGCCCCTACAAAAACTATATTTACTAAATTGACTTTATGTAAAACTCATAGTGTTATAATTTTCTGCCAGCTTTGCAGACTGTATTGTGTAATCCAATCCAGCAACATTTTTTAAACTCATCCTGCTGCAGAGCATTATGTCACCTTGCGTTTGAAATATTTTAGCGTGTCTATTTATGACCTCTCTCCCAGAAGTCCTAGTTTGCTCTGATTGGTCAGCTGATTGGTGATAAATGATGAAGTGCAGGCAGCTGTTAATTCTGTGTTTGTGCACCAAACTGGCCACAAGGCACTCATCATGCAAATGTGTTTCATGATGATCTTATTAAGCAAAGACAGCAAATTTTAACTGTTTTTAAACTGCAGGATTTCTCTCCTAGAGTCCATTCTTTGTTTCCTCATTGCTTTAGTTAATTGTCATGATGCAAATATATATTTTCACTTATTGCACTTTGGGATTGTTTATAAAATTCTCACTTTCTCCTCCATCATGGGGATATTTGCAGGAACTCTGTAGTGCACATAGTTCACTAATCATTAATGCTTAAATAAATGTCAGATAAAGCAGGAATGATTTGGAGACATAAAAATACTGAAAGATTTAAAAAATTAAGACTTAAGAACCAGTTCAAGATGAGGTCAGCTGCTTATATCACACACAACATGCTTCATCTGGAGAAAGAGATCGTTATTAGAGACGCCTAACAGCTGGAGTGCATAAGAAAAGTTTAATCATGCAGTCCAGCATCAGGACAAAACACAGAGAAGTGTCTACTGTTAGAAAAAACTAATAAGAGACAGAATGATGGAGAGAGCTCTGTGTGTTTGCACAAATTAGTTTTTTACGTGTTTCTGAGACTGAGTCATCAATTAGGTAGCTGCACTGGTCATTCTAATGGGAAAGTCCCATCGTGTCGCACAAATTCTTCATGCTGCTTCGCCTCTAATGACATTATCTGGAGCTAGGATCCTCCAGTGGATTCCCTGAGAGAGCTAAGCAGGTTTCCTTCAGAGGTGTCCCACTTTTACATGTTTTTCCAGAACAAAGAACCTTCTTTGTCACAGTAGTTCTCATTTCTCTCGTATGCTTCATATGATGCACGTGAACGCTGTTTCTTTACAGTTATGTATGTGATAATGTTGCATCTTGACTTTTTTATGTACCTGTTTTAACATTGATGCAGTTCCTTCTCAGACTCAGATGCAGTCATCTCTGACTTTATTCCTTTTAAATCTGAAGATCAGGCAATACATTTTGAATGGAGAAAATGATGCTAATTTAGGATTTTAGCTGACAAAACACACGTCTCACTTCAGTCTCTTAAATCTTCCTCAGCAGGGACTCATGTTGGTCTCCTCCTGTTCTTCTCCTACTTGCCCTCCCTTCCTGCATGTCAAATGGTGGAGGTTAATGAATGTGCTGCTTGAGCATGCCTCGGTTAATTGCATTGGCATTGGGAACTCCTCTTCTTGGTCCAAAATGTTTTTACTATCAAAATGCCCACCGGCTGGCTGACCACAGCATGGCCTTAAGGAGACCACCAAGTTTCTGAGAATAATGAGTCTAAACTGCATTTAAAAACACACATGCAAGAAAGGTTTAGCTGAATTAATAGTTTAGTGTTTGATCTCAATGAGTCAGAGCCTGTGTGGGTAATTTTCTCCAATGACAAGACATGAAATACAACAGAACAATGTCTTTATCAGTTTGTGGAATATTCCACATGGCTTCCTCCAGAAATACTACAACAATGACAGAGATCACCACCATATACAAGTAATATTTGTCATCTGAGAATGAACAGGAAAACCCCTCAGTCTATAAAGCATTAGAATTTCATGGTTTATCACCATGATAATTTGTGTTACTGCATCTAGAACACTGGTTTTGTAAAACATACCAGAGGATGTAGGATCAGCTGAAAATAAAGGTTTTATTCAATGCTGTAATAAAACTAAAATGGCCTTGGTGCTGCGTCAAATAACAGAGATCAAAAATGTAGTGAAAGAGGCTTAAATGTCCAAATGTATACCCTATCAGTACTCAAATGGACAAACGTTACTCCTTCATACAAGGTTTCTTAGGTCTTTGTTGTGATTTTTCTGAGTAGGAAGGAAGCGCTTTTTATGACTCTTTATCAAAATTCATCAGTAGAAGGTAAGATGTTTATTCATGATAAATAAATCTTTAGAAAATCTAATTTGTGACCTCAAACCCAAATACTCTTTGAGATAAAATTATAAAATCATGTCCTTCAGATGGAAGAAGAAATATTCCTTAAATTGATCAGTCACCTTTAATCCTAGAAACATTTAGGATCCTCCAGTGTTTAAAAGAGAGTCTCCTCTCCTCTGTTGTTCCACATTAGCTCCAGTCTGTAAAGGGAAATAAGAGCATGTAATACGGATTGTTCTAATTATTGATCCAGCACTTCGAGGGTCCTCATCCAGAGCTTTCTGTGATGGAATCTCTTAGAGAGCAGCTGTAACTGGAAACCAGTGGAGGTTTGTTCATCATGTTATTGAAGTGAAACAAAGTCTAGTCATGTTTTTCATGACATTTTTTTCAGGAATTACTGTTTGAAAATAAAATCTGACGTATTTTTAAAAGTCAGAAGCCTGAGCTGAATCCACTGACGAGTCACAGAGCGACGGGTGCTGAGGAGGAGGAATAGATGTGAAAACGAAGGCGAGGACAGTGATGTCACACGGTATTTCTGTGTGTGAAAGAAAGGGGAGAGTTAGAGATAAGAAGATATTAAGAGAATTAGAAGTGTGAGAAGAGCGAGCATCATAAGCCCTAATGTCATTTGAAGGTGAACGGTGTCTTTGTGTTTGCACTGACCCTCCTCTTCCTCCTGTTTGCTCCTGATGAGAAAACGCAGGACTAGAATCTCACTGAGACAAAGAGGAAATAACATCAGTTTGTTGTGGGTTGTCTTTCTAAAATAATTTCAATAATACATGACATTTATCAAATAGGTATAATATATGACATTGAATATGTCAGAAATAATTTTTTAAAACCCTCATTTGTACAGAGCTTATCTAAGTCAGGGACTTTAAAGTCCTTTACATTACAGTCAGTCACACGCTGATGGCAGTGAGCTACATTGTTGCCACAGAAACAAGGCAACCAGACACAGGTGCCTCCAGACCAACAGGTAATGTAGGTGAAGGGTTTGGCCCAAGTGACCCAGCTGGAGTGGGGATTGAACCAACAACCCTCCTGTTGCACAATAAATGCTCTGACACTAAATCTACATGAGTTGATTTTGACTGAAATTTTTTTGTAGCTTTTGAACTATTTAGAGAACATTTGAGAGAATTTGCGCATTAGGTTTATTGGAAATGTTGAATAGACATAGTTTCCTGTTGTGCTGATCTCTCAGAGATTTACTGTTGCTGTTGTTGAGTCACACCAAACTGCTTTTTATCTCTGTGCTCTTCATCATTTGATCTGTTCTGATGGAACTCTGTCAAAAGAACACAGAAAAAAGGAGGTTGGACTAAAGTAGGAAAAAGGAGACGTAGGAGATGTGACTGGTTAAAGTGAGGATGGAGAGATGGGGCAGGTGTGGTGGAGCTGAGAGACCAAAGGGATGGAGTGAAGTCAGGAGGAGGTATCCGTGCAGAACTGGTTGGTATAGTTTTAGAGGTTTTTAGAATAATTTTTGTCACTTGCTGCATTGATTTGTCCAGACATCAGCTGCAGCATGCATTTTTACTGAATGTGTGTGAGAAAGAAATAACCCCCTCACTCAGAAATCACACCCCTTTACCCCATACTGAGCATGAATGGTAAACAGCTTCAGGGTCTTAACAGAGCAAAATGTCTGGATTGTTTTTTATGAACATTTAGCAGGTGCACCTTGTTCCCTCACAGATAAAGCTTATCCAGTTGAAGACTTGCTTTTCTCCCTTTTCTCTCCCTAACACACACACACACACCACACACACACACACACACACACACACACACACACACACACACACACACACACACACGCACACACACACACACACACACACACACCCCCCCCTCTGTTGACCCTTGGGACTTGCGCCTTTTCAGCTTGATAATTACTTTCATTTGTTTGCCCCCACTCCCACTGCTGCCATGTCTTCCATTCTCTGCTTAACCACCTGCCACTCCACCATGATGTTCAGTCATAACTAGAATCACAGGACCATCAGTTGAGTCACCTTTTTTGATTTAATGGTGTCAATCTTTGGTAAACGTGCCACACTTTTCAGATCAATACATGCCGTTGTATCTTTTATTTAGAGTTGCATGAACCACAGAGTAGAAAACAAACAAAATCAACTTCTTGGTCAAGGATAAAAGCATGGATGTTCTGGTCTTCTTCACCGCGGAGGCTGTGGAGCTGAGGAAATAGGCTGCGTTGGGACAGATCGATGGTAATCACGCTGCTTCACAGTAAGCTCTCTCGCTTGGGGGGAGGGAGAAGAAAATGATGGTGAGAGGGAGAAAAGGAAGAGGGGGGCAGCTTGGGAGGAGGATGGATGCAGGGGGCTCCTTTGGGACAAGAAAATTTCCTCGTTTCATGATTAAAGAAAAAATATTCACCCCTCCCTCATCCTGTCTTATCCCATCAGGATTCACCCTTCTTTCTGAACACGCTCAAACCTGACTGTCGAGAAACTGTTGTTAATTTCCAGTTGCAGACTTCATACCTCCTTTCACACATTGTACAGAAAATCCAAAGCTTGCACTTAATGTATTTGGTGAAATGTGTGTTAAAGCATTATACCTCCTGCAATGACCAAAACTGACTCTTTGTCACAACATATACACTTGGGGTTCTGTATTTGGGCCCCAATAAAAGGCATTAAAGGAGGTAATGCAGCGTAAAAACGATGCAGTATAAATCTAACATAAAACATCCAGACATGTAACACTACATCGTCTGGATGCCCTGTGCAGTGCAGTGCAGTGCAGTGCAGTGCAGTGCAAGGTAAAATGAAGGAGGAAGACTGTTTTCCATGCAGAATGCTGGCTGATGGAAAGGTTGATTCTCGCTTCAAGGTGGGGTTGATATTTTCTCCTCCTCTGGTCATGTGTCAGATCACTGATAGAAATGATTCTTAGATAAAAAGCACTGGATATAAATACACACACACACTCATAGCAGAGTGGTCTTTGGTTGCAGATTTGGTGTTTTCATGAACAATTGTGCAAACACAACCAGGATAGAGGTAAAGCAGTCAGCCTGCTTCATGTTTGATGCTGAATTATTCACAAGCTACTTCATTACACATGTTTGCTTTTAGTTATTAGAGAACACTCAGTGTGTTATAGTCTGGATGTGTGTCTTTAGAGGCATTAATAGCATTTGGTGGGTAAATAAATAATTGCAGATGAAGAGACAGAATTCTGATAAGTTTCATTGAATCACTGTATCAAATTGTGCCATGTCTGGAATTTAGAAAGGAGGCAGAGAATAGAACAAAGCCCAGTCTTATATCATGTCTGCATCCCCACCCTACTCCCACCAATGCCCTCCATTTCAGTCTGCAGAGGGTTTTTTTATATTAAGATTTTTTTTCTGTTCCAGTGTCCTCCTCTTATGTCCTTTCTCTGGTTCTTCCTGAGGTTGGCCAAAAAGGAAAGTTAATGTTTATTAGTAATGAGGATGTCCTTGATGTAGGAATCTGTTTTTCTTTTTTTTTAATTCATGTTTGTATAAAACATTTTTATGCTGTTTCTTTCAGACACAGAATCTGAGGACAGATCATTTTAGCTGACATTTGTTTATGTAAATTCCCAGACGTTTCTTATTCTGTTGTATTTAATGTCTGATGATTTAAACTGGCCGAAATTCAGCATGAACAGCTTACATGTAACTGGCGATTAACTATTTGATTCTCAAAGTCAGATTTTTTTTCAGTCTGTGAATGCACCATTTTCAAACAGCAAAGAAAAAAATTCTCTTTCAGTAATTCTAAATCACATTAGCAACGATGACGGGTCCTTCACGTGGATGTTTTTACTTCCAGATACAGAATTTTGTAACTAATCAGAAATTAAAGCACAAATGTATTTTGTTACTTTTTTCTTTGAGATGAATCTTATTTGACTAAACTCAGTGTCAGCAGGTCAGAGCTTAAAACCAGATTCAGTGCATTTCTAGGTTAAAAACAGGTGCGCAAATCTTTAATAAAGTGACTTTGAATGTGTTTTTGTTGGTAAAAGATCAGGTTGCAACCATCTTTAACCTTGAGAATAAAAGATTACATAGAATACAGCTGCACCCCTTCAGGGTAGAACAGGGATCAAGTTTTGATGCTGCACTCGGGGTCCATGACTACCCCTAGCAGTGGTGTCTCTTGAATATGTTAAAATGGGGCACAACAATTCTTATATATGCGGTGATGCAGTTGGTAGCACTGTTGAATTGCAGCAAGGAGGTTGTGGGTTTGCTTCCCAGCTATGCATCCTCTCTGAGTGGAGTTAGCTTTTGCATGCATCCATGGGTTCTCTCCAGGTACTGTGGCTTCCTCTTTCAGACCAAAAACATTTAGGTCAATTGGTGACTCTAAATCGACCCTACGTGTGAGTGGGTGTGTGACTGGTTGTTTGTCTCTATGTGTCCTGTGATGGACTGGTGACCTGTCCAGGTTTCCAGCCTCTTGACCCTTGAGTGCTGAAGTTAAACATCAGATCCTTGCAACCCTGAGTGGAGGATAAAGCAGTTACAGAAAATGGATGAATGGATATATATCTTTATATGGTTTGATATACATCATATCACTCAGAAGTTATGAAGCAACGCTAAATATTTTCATCATAATGATGAAGCAACTTTTCCTGATCATAACTGAGTCATTGCTTTCCCTCTCATTCCATGTGTGATGAATATTTTTCATTAGATAACTTGAATATTATCTTCCTTTTAGCTTCTTTGCCTCGATGGAGGAGGATTCTTTTTCCTTCGATTGCCAACAGACGATTTCACAAACAAACAGCGTGTTGAAAATAGAGCAGCCCTGCAGCAGCTCCCTTGATGGTGTGCGTTTCCAAGTTGACAAATTCCCATCAGATATTTTTGGTTTTGAAAGATGTCTGAGTCAGAGATGCTCCTCCTCCTATGTGTGTGTGATCCGTCTCACCTCTATCACATCATAGTATTATAAGCTATCTCCTACCTGGCTGAAAGTGTGTAATATTAGAGCTGCACCATCACTTATGGGTTACTTCTGATACAGACTAAACCCCATCGTCTTTGTTTCATATAAAGTTTGGACTATTTGCACACTTTGCTGTCTGTCAGTCTTGATCTGATGCTTTGAGACGCAGCACTGTGAGTCAGGTATTGTTGGTGTTGCTGCTGACTAGCTTGGTGTCACCCAGTGTGTGTGTGTGTGTGTGTGTGTGTGTGTGTGTGCGTGCGTGCGTGCGTGCGTGTGTGTTGCTGACTGGGATGCTGTCAGCTGTGCTGAGCCATCTTGACTCCTCCAGTGCATTTTAAACTTTTCCCAGACCTCCCCTCCGGACTGCCGGACGGCAACTCCAACAGCAGATACACAAGTTGCTGAGTTGACCAATCAGAAGTGTTGGAACAAAGCAGAAATGATGAAGTAGACATAAACATTAGTTTTTGGGACATCTCTCATTTCAGTGATTTTATAATCTGAAATAAATTCAGACATCCTCTACATACCACACAGTGTAGATTAGACTCCTTGGTGATGATGGAATTGGTGCAAAACTCTGTCATATCACATTTTGATGTGCTGGCAAAAATACTCCGCAGTTTATTTCTAACTCACCTTGATATCAGTAATGTTATGCATCTGATGCAGGCTTTTCAGCTGCATTTCTTTTTGAGCAGGGAGAGGAAATGCATTTATATATGTGCTAATGTTGTTTCTGTGCAAAATATAATAGTAAATGTAAGTTGTGGAATTACAGCATTTCAGTTTTTTTGCTGATTACAGTTTACAGGATTGATGTTACATAGAGGAGGCAGTTCAAGGTTAGAGTGAATTTAGAAACTGTTAACCTCAAGTTTGTGTTTAAATGTTTAATAATCCCACATATTTTATTAGTTATAAAGTAATAGCATCAAGTGAAAAAAAATGACCACCTTTGGAGAAATTGCAAACATCTCCAGAGAAATGAAATGTTAATTTTCTGTAGCTATAGATCATCACTAACTAGAATGAAAAGGACAAATAACCAGTGAGGTAAAAAAAAAAACAGCTCTGATCCACCTCTGGGATAAAAGCTGATACAGAGATGATGCTGAGTGTCAAAGAGCAGAGGATTTTATATGTGTGTGTGTGTGTGTGTCCTGTCAGCTGTTAACTGAGTGTCCCCATCAGTCAAGGTTGTGTCTTATTATAGGTCATTAGTCTCTCTGCTCAGCCGTGTGACCTTGGCGCAACTGACTGGAGCATGTATTTGTACCATAGTAGGCAAAATCAGGATGTGTGTATGTGTGTGTGTGTATGTACCTGCTTGTTGTGTGTGTGTTGTTTTGTTGAAACTGCTTACAGTAATGTGATTATGTTTGTGTGTGCTTGGGATGAGACATGTTGCTAAGGCCTTGATGAGCCCTCTCGGTGTTGCATGGATGGATGGATGGATGGATGTTTGAGGGGTCACACAGAGCTAGCACCCCTCTACAGGACAGTAAAGGTTGTCAGTCACAGACATATTGCATCAACAGGACTGAATTCTGCTGAAGTCAAAGTGCTGCCATCCACAATAAAACATGTTTAGTGTGCAGAACGGAAGGTTTTGTTCCATCTGCCAACAATTATTAACGAATTATTGTTCTTTTATTCAACCTGACAGGTACACAGACTTATGCTAACCACCAGATTTCATCATGTTCTCACCCAAACAAGTCTTGTTTAGACTTTTACGCTTCTTTCTAAATGATAAGAACAGGATATTTGAAAATATAAAATAGGCTGTTTAGTGTTTTGAAGTCAGCCAAGCTAAACAAAACTTAAAAATTTCCCCCCCAAAATGACATGATGATGAGATGGCTTCTCTAAACATCCTTGTAACATGAATGGTTTTTATTTATATGCTTTTAAATTTAATTTGTATATTTCTTATCATGGAGTTCAGAAAATATTATTACATTTAAAAATACAGATGTAAAGTATTGCTTAGGCTGAGTTTCCTGAAACATCTGCAGCACACGGTTGGACAGATAGTGCTGTTGCCTTGCAGAAAAACTTTTTCTGGGTTCGACCCTCAGTCGGCACCTTTGTGTGGAGTTTGCATGTTCTTGTGCATTTGAGGGTTTCCTCCACAGACCAAAAGAGTGCACATTTAGTTAACTGGAGGTTCTAAATTGGTCCTTGATGTCAATATGTTAAGGGTTGTTTGTGTGAACCTGATGGACTAGTGACCTGCTCAGGGTTCACCTCACCTCTAGTCCAATAGCTGCTAAATATAAACACCAGCTCCTGCAGGAAGAAGCACCCATTTCTTATGAGATTTGAACTCTAAACTCACTATTTGTGGGAACAAAACAGAAGTTGTGTTTAGCATTTCTCTTTGTGCAGTCTGGGACTCTAGTGTCGACTCGCACAACGTTCAAATTACTCTGC
Source organism: Callopanchax toddi (assembly GCA_006937965.1). NCBI lineage: Eukaryota > Metazoa > Chordata > Actinopteri > Cyprinodontiformes > Nothobranchiidae > Callopanchax > Callopanchax toddi. The sequence goes on along the minus strand of SSNR01000096.1, from coordinate 935,900 downwards.
AAAATACTCACCTGTGTGCTTTGTGATATTAGTGAGATGTCATTTAGTCTGAGCAGCACAGAAGCGTAAAATAAAAGTCCAGGTTACTTTATTACATTCGTACTACAGCAGTGTATCAGATTCACATTGCAGTGTCCTGCAGAAAGAAAATAGCCAACCAACATCAACCCAGAGAGGAGAGAAGGGAGAGGCGTGTTCTGGATCATCCTGTACGCCTCCCTTTATCGATTTCTGGGTCCCTCGCCCTGAGCTAAACACAGCTCAGGACACTGTGTGAGAGACACCTTTCAGGAGCCTAAATAAGAAAAAAAAAAAGCAGCATTTCTTCTATAAAGTCACCTGATGTCCTTTCAGGGTCATACCATCTCAGCTGCTGAGGAGAGGACGGTTGGTTTGTGTGCACTGACATCTGCTGGCGCTGTTAATCTAAATGAGTTGTTGTAAACAGACAGACTGAATTACCATCCTGATGCTTTGTCCTATTAAATGTATTGAAATCCTTCTCCAGGCCATGCTTGACCCATTGACCTCTTAGCCTCCTGTGGCCTTAGGGATTGCCCTTGCGCTTCTGTCTTTATTAGCCTCATATGAATACTGTAAAATCTGAAAACACATGTTACACTTTGTTGTCTTTTGAAAAATGAATCATTTCATATCTAAACACTTCTCTATCATTGGTCTTCATATTGTGTGGTTGCCATCTTTGCTCAGTGCTGCTGTTATGGATCTGGACCTTCCCATTCAACAGTCTATTACTCCGTGTTGCCTGGAGGGCAACTGCCTGTTCCAGCACCTAATAGCCGTCTGTTTGCCAAGAACAAACACCAGAGCTGAAAACCCATCGCTATGTTTTATTATGACCTTTGTATTTATAGATCAGGGTACGCAGACATTTATATTTGTGTGCAAATAGATAAATCAAGCTCAAATGCCCTCTTTTTTATTCCTTTATTAATGTATTTATTCTGTCAAGTACTATTTGATCTGTTTTGAGTCAAAATTCTGATTCATATTATAGTTAAAATATCACCTCCTGGTTTGCTGTTTTTGTGTATAATAGGTGGTTTTTGTGTTTAGATTGTGGATGCATCCGCCTGCATATAAGCGTGTGTGCTTTGTTAAAACTGAGGGGGGCTCGGAGGGGACAGATGGCTCATGGTCTTCTCTCTTCTGGTGCTCTCTGCCTGCCAAGGATCAGACAAAAACAGTTTCAGCAGCCTTTGCTTCATTCAAACTGCTCCCCGAGCCAAAATAACAGACTTCTTTTACTCTTCCTGTTTAATAGATGGTTTTATGAGCTGATAAAATGCTACGGTGGAAACTGCAGGAATTACATTCACAACAGATTTTTTTAAGCATCGACAGACTGTGAATGCGTGTTCTTTTGTTTATTTGGCTCCTTGTTGCTGTTTAATATTCAGTTGAAGGTTTATAACACTGAATCTGACTCACAGGGGCTCGTGTTTATTTTTAATCTTTCAGACTGCAAGACTTCAATAATTTATCAGGAGAATTTCAGCATCTGTTCTGTTTGGTTCTCAGTTTAGACATCAGGAGGACATGTGTCTTAGTTGAAGTCAATTTTTAATGTTGCTTTATTATTATTATTAATGGATTTTAAGTTTAATGTGAACCAACAAATTAAGAACATTTGCTGACTTACTGTGGACAGAGACCTTTACATATTATTTTTATTGAAGTTTGAGAAGATTGGGTATTTTTTTATGTAGTCCAGTCAGACTGATTATTACAACCTCCAGACAGTCGTAGATACTCACACAAAGCCTGTAAATATGAATTGTAAGGGTTTTTGTATGTTAATTAATAATATGCTTAGTGTGGAATAATATATTAGCCAATATTTTAAAGACGAGTTTGAAAAATAAAAAAATAACAGATGAAGGAATGATTTTGTCTAAAAAGGAAATGTTAAAAGAAGATTCAGGATAAAGCTCGTTGTGAATGTTTACAGGTGATGACCTCGTCCAGTTGTACCTGTTCTGTTTTGACAGATTTAAAGAGACATTTCTCTTGTTTCCTGTTTTACTAAAACTACAGATATAGGAAACAGGATACCTCACCTCGCCTTGCGAGGTTTTAGGGGCAACATCCCAAGTAGGGAATCTCAGATTGTCCTGTGCTCAGTCACCTCCACCAGCTTTTCTGGAGGGACCCCAAAACATTCCCAGGCCATCCTAAAGATATTTATATAGGACTGCACATAACTGGTGTGCATGTGCACTAGCTATCATGTGTGTGTTCTAGAACCCTCTGCCTGAATGTGCCTTTGTGGATCAGTGCTTTCCCAGTCCTGATGGTGCATCCCACGATCTGATGATCACATGGCCTCTGAAGCTTGTAGACACACACTGCCGAGACACACATGCTTAGCCATCCATCCCAAGCTCACAATCACAAGTCTTCTCCAAGTTCACAAAACAAATGTGAGTTGGTTGGGCAAACTCCTATGACCTGCAACCTGTGACCTAAGCTGCCCTGGTACCAAGTACCAATGGGCGTCCTTATGTTTGAACATGTTCTCTTCATTATGTCCAAACTGCGACTTGCACAGAAATCCAATAATGAAACACCTCTCGGATAAGCCAAACTTCCAGCCCTCCAGGTCATGTTGTCTTTCCCCATGAGTGTTGAAGTACATTAGCAGACTATAGAGTCCAGTCGAAGTGCCACCAAGCTCTCATCCCAGGGACTCCAAACATGGTGGGTACTCTGAACTATTCAGTGCATAAGCACAAACAACAATCAGAACCTGTACCTCATCCAGGGAAACTGGATACAATAAAGATAATTTCTACATGTTCCTATCCAAAACAGGGAAACAAATATTTGATAAGAGGGAAAGTATCTATATTCCTTAAACTACCTGATCTTGAGCTCTCAGTTTGTGAAACTAGTTGATTTGACCATTTGTGTTTTTATCTAAAATGCACTTTTTAATACTGCTTGTGCTGTAAAACAAATGTTAAATCTGGCAAAGCAGTTACAGCAACAAAGCAGATGTTTATGCACCAAAGTCAGCAGAAAGTAAACGGATCCTTTCCTTTCATACGTTCACTTCCTGTTAACTGTAATTGGGAGTAAATTAAAAAATAACTAAAAGTCAGAAACTGAACATAACAAAAAAAACAACAACAACATATGAATAAAAATGGAAACCAAACCAGGTTTGAATGAGTGTAATGAAGTTTAATAATGTGGAATCTAACTCAAATCTTAAAATGTGCATGTCTTTACTTTGTGTATAATAAAAAAGTGATCCAGTTTAGAAGCTGAGACACAAAGCAAAACACGCACATGGCTTCTTAGTGATGTTGTTTTAAATTTCCCTTCCTAAACAGATTAAAGGTTATATTGTGTCCAGTACATGTCACAGTTCATGTCAGAGGACAAAATAAAGCAAATAACTTTCTGTAAGTGTCTTGGTCTCAGAAACTCACCCGTTGTTGGTCTGTGTTGCGCCTCAGTGAGACTTGTGGTGTTTTGTAGTTGTGATGCAGGAGATTGTCCACCAGAGTCCAGTGTTTGCCTGCTGAACAGAGTGAGCTCAGGGTCAACCTGAGGCTGAGCATGGTGAAGAGGAGGAGGAAGATTATAGTCACATTTCACTAAACATTCTGTTTATTGGTCATATATCTCTCTGTCTTTTATTATCATTGAATGATAAAAATAACTGAGCTCTATCTCTTTTGCCTGACTCTCAGTCTCCTCTTGTCTCGTTTCATCCTCTCAAACTTGCTGGTTTCTTTATCTCCCCCCCATGTATCACATTGCTCAACCTTTGCTTCTCTGGGTCTCGTTTTCAGGTGACACTCTGGTGAGACAGACGTCGATGCAGCATGATGTATAAGTGTGTAGGTTTCATTTGTACAGCTGACGAGTCATTTGGATGAAATCCATCACGACATTCAGGTTCTCCCCAATTCTGTGTCAGCATTATAGGTGTAGACGGCAGTCAGAGGACATCCCACATGTACAGCTGTAGTAGAGCTTCAAGCCAATTATTGGCACCATGATTGTAAATAAATACATTTTAAATAAATTTTGTTTTGCATACCTTAAATTGTGCTAATTTAATTCAGTCTAAGTGTCGGTGCACATGCAATATACCAAAGTTTTTTCATTCTTTCTTGCTTGTTTTTCTCCTATTTCCACCCTTCCTCCCAGTCCTATCATCATCTTACTTCCTCCCCTTGCCTGCCTCCACACTCAACACATTGTACCGGTTTCATGTCCCAGGTGAGGGAGTCGTGCCCTTGAGCATGCTCCATGCAGCAAAAGCTACAAATATCTGCCTGGTGGGAGTGTGTTTGTGGTGTGTTTTCTGCACAGATACCAAATTTTATCCCCCAAAATGAGGATAAAGTGGTATTTTGTTGTTCCCCTGAGATGACTGGGAAGCTACAGGAAGAAAATCAGAGGCAAAACTGTATTAGCTCAAAGCTATTTCTGCTCCTTTGAATACATAAGCTTGTGTTTTAATGGGGATGATGCAGTGCTGGAAGGTAGCCTGGCTTTCAAGAACTATTACAATGTTGAAGTAGATTCTATGTTAGTGAGAAACACAAAGATGTTGTTCTTGTAATTTTACATGTTTATATAATTTCTGAAGACCAAATATTAGCACTTTGACACACTGATGTTTAAATACATACACTTATTTTAAAGAAACACACTGAGGCCAGAAGAAAAAAGCTTTTTAAATTTACCTCATTGATATAAAGTGTGTGTGATTGTTGACAGGCGGGGTATTAACAGAACTGTGCCAACAGGGATATTTTCCCATAAGTAGGCCTGGCTCCCCTCCCCTTCTGTTGTAACCTCCCCCGTAACCATGGTAATACCAGCTTTTTTTTTTTTTTTTTAGAAGCGTGGCTCACTGCAGTGTTGTTAGCACAAGGAGCTTGTGATCAACCAATCACATGTGGAGCTCGCCTCTTCTGGTCCAGAGCATCTGTTACTCCCTCTGTTAACTCACTGCTCTCCGTCTCACTATCTCTGTCTCTGAAACTCTTTTTGTTTGTCATTTTAAAGTTGGTTACATTAGAAAATACCCACAATGCATCTAGAACAATAAGACAAGAAGAAAGCAGTGGCTGCTTACTGTAACTGTCCATCTTGTCTCTTTAAACGTGTGTTTAAGTGTGTGAAATTCCAGACAGAGCTACCAAAATGACAACATTTCCTACCAAGAATCGAAGTGTTTTTGGGACTTTCTTTAGACAAGATGGTAAAAATAATTATTTTTAAAATAATCCTAAAATGTATTCCTCATGACCACACTTGTTCTCTATAGTTAATTTTAAACTCTACTATAGGATTTGATTAAATCTGTTTATAACTTCAGGGAATCCTTCGGTTGTTCTTGTGGGTAAGAACTCTTTCTTTTTTGTCTTTTTCTGGCTAAATGAACTTGAACCTTTTCTGAGGTTCTCATGAACCTGTTTGATTTGTTTAGATGAGATGTGCACCATGGGTTTAAACTTTAGTAAAATTCAGTTTGAGGTAAAACATGGTGCCCAAATTTCATCTCACATCCAAATAAACTAATATCCTGTAGACATTTCTGATATTTCTGCTCAGAAATAGATTATTTCCCTTAAATGGCATGCAGGGTGATATTTCGGCTTCCAATTCTATTTATATTAGAGGTTGTGTGATTATGTGATATTTTCTAGTTCACATTACTGAGACTTTCAGACACTATGACTGAACTTTATTATACCAGTTGATAAAATCATGTATCTTCTATAAAAGCCCAAAGAACTGTTAGCAGTTGTAGGTGGTCTTCCTTGTTCAAGGTGATCAGATGACTTTTCACTCATAGGAATAATTAACTGAAGATCAAGTGTAGATACAGTATCTGTGCTTTAGGTTGTGTTTACCCTCAGTCATTTTGCTGTGGCTCACATAGATAGTTATCTGATCCAGAACGTCATGCACATTTTTCAGTAGAGCCATAAGTGGATGCTATCTTGCTGTGCTAAAGCTTAGCTATGAGGATCTGTCTGGAAAAACCAGTAGGGCTGAGCTTATACACTCAGCTGACTGCAGTGGTGCATGCCTTCTGAGGGCAAAGGACGGAGGGTGTTCCTGATACTAAAGGAAAAGCCCCTAATCCTGTGTCAATGTGTCCCCATTGATAGTTGGGGGTGCCCACAGGTCCTACACCCCCAAACTAACGTCTGGCGTTATTGTTTGTTACACGCTGGACTCATTTCCACCCCAACCCCCTCCATAGGCGCGCTAAACAATCCCTTCTGCATGGAGATCAGACTGATTCCAGGTAGAGCAGCCTGGATGCACTGCACTGACACTGGTCTTTGTTTGAGGGGTAGAAAAAGCTGATTAGCAGGGTGACAATAAAGAGCAGCGTGCTGGCAGACAGCGAGAGAGAACCAGAGAGAATGAGTGGGAGGGAAAGAGGGAGAGTGGGTGGGATAACAGAGGGGCATTTAAGTGAAAGTATTTGTTTCAGCTGCTATTTTCAGTTTGGCCCCTCTCCCTGCTTGCCTACCCAACCTTGAATATCAAGATCACATTGACACCCACAGTTGGAATAAATGAAGGTGAAGAAGAAAAGCAAAGAGGCAGAGAGGGATGGAGAGGATTCAGCTGTTATGGTAAGTCAGGGGACTTTCCACTAACCCTCCTCCATATTTGACGGTGCTCTCCGAGGTCAGTTTCCATGAGGCAGCGGGGATTTACCCTTGTTTACACATTTAGGAAGAAAAAAGACCCAGGGATGGGATTGAGAGGGAGGGAGGCAGCAGAGGGGATTTGGCGCCTGCCCTTTCTGCAGCGTGAAAGACTAGGAGGTGTTGAGGGCTTTGTTTACTCACAAATACACTGCTGTACCCCCCCCCCCCACACACACACACACACACACACACTCCCCTCTCCTCATCAACCTCTTGACATCCTTTTCTTTTACCCTCCTCACCCTTTCCCTCCTTCGCCTCTCTGTCTGATGTACATCGACCACACTGAGGATGAAGAGCTGAATTTGCTTTGCCAGCAGTTTTTTTTTCCTTTTACTCTGTCACCTGAGCCAATGGCACCTTGCACTTTACTTTGAGTGGAATGGAAGTTCATGGAGTAGAGAGAGGAGCTGCGACTGACTGGTTGAATGTTTGGCTGCCTGCATGGCCACTCTGAGCTCAGGTTTCACTACTCAGAGGAGAAAAAGAAAGAGGCAAAGGAACTGAACATGGCTGTAGAGGAGGGCGCTGCCTTCCTAACGCAAGTGAGTAGTGATATTTATATTAACATTTGGAACTGGTTTAAGTTTTATTGTTTGATTAGATTTTTTGTGATTTAGCCTTGAGGTTGTGATTACAGTGAAGCAAAAGTTCTGTTTATGAGTAAGAAGTCAGCTGATGTGTTTTAGTCATGTGCTCTGAGCTGGTTTCATCCACCTGCAAAATGTGCAAATGTGCATTCCTTAAGAAGTTGTCTCTTGAGAAAAGGGTTCTGCTGTTTACATCTATATCTCAAGATAAAAAAACATTTTTGTGAACATCTTTAGGATAAGGTGTGGACTGTTTGTGCAATAAAGATTCTGTTCTGCTGTCTTACGATGTCATCTCTCTGAAGAATGAGCACAAATAAGAAAAATTGTGACAGAAACTGATGAATTAAGGTTCGCAATAACATGTTTTTTTATAGTTATTTCAACAAGGAATAATGTTAGAATCACTAAATGTTTGTAACACTTTTATGCAGGAAGTAGTTTATCCAGTTCTCATTTATTGATTCCTTTATTTCATGCTTACATCTTGTCCTTCCATTCCTGGTGCACTACAGGAAATTTAACATGCCTTTTATTTTGCAAAGTTCCCAAAACATGTGCTAAAAGGTGTTTCTTAACAGCACACAGTGTTTAGGTCAGTGTCATGAACCGGACACACAGTGGTTACTTTAAAGGTTTCATATTAGGAGTTACAGGATCCTCTGTCATATGAAGACCCCTCCTATTCATTGTCTTCTTAATTATGCTTTGCATCCATTTCTTCAAAAGCCTTTTGGTGTGAATGTGTTGACAGCTACATTTGGCCATTTTAGTCTGTAACCTTTACAATCATACTAGGAGCCATGTCTGCTCTTATACCACTAAATAAAATGGAATAAAGCCACAAAACAGTGAGAACTTTTGCCATTTGTTTAAATTTTTGGATGTTTTTACAGTAAAGCATATTGACTCCTGTATAGTGCCAGAGATTTAAAAATTGTTGAATTAGTTTGACAAACTGACTAATGACTCTCTGAATGTCTTCAGCTGTTGACCTTTTCACAAGTTTTTGTTAAAACCTTTATTTCCAGTTGTTACCAGAACATCTTGTCATTTGTTAGTAGAAACCTATATTTTTTTGTCTGGAAGTTGGATTAATGAAAAGGTGAACAGATTGATCTGATAGTCTCCTTACATTATGCAGCAGCTCAGAGTGGGACAGCTGTATAGAGCATTAACCTTGCACTGGAGGGTTGCTGGTTCGATCCCAGCTCTGACTGGGTCACTTTGTCATTGTGTCCTTGGTCAAAACACTTCCCCCACCTTGCCTGCTGGTGTTAGTCAGAAGGTCTGGTGGCTACATAGTCTGGTGACTATGATGCAAAGTGCTTTGAGTCCATGACTTAAAAAAGCTCTAAACAAATGTGAGCCTCTTACCATTCTGTCACAGACATTTTAATGACACAGTTCCTTCAAATCTAAAACTAGCCTTTATATTGTGGTTATATCATTATTTCTATGTCATTTTGGTCAAAGAGCCTCAGCAGAGGGACCAAAAAGCTGCATGTGGCCCGAGAGCCACAGGTTGCAGACACTCGATCTTTAGCTTCAGTATATTTAGTCATAAGAGAAACAGACATAATTGTGTGAGGATCTTTGCAGGTCAGGTAGTTTAGGAAATGCCACATTTTGGCGATGAGAGTAAATGGTGTGATTTGCGGAGATGAAGGCTGCTGGATGTTGTGGCTCACTACCTTGTGCCTTGGTCTTTGTGCTGTGGAGCTCTGAGTTTTGTGCTGTCAGGAGAGAAGGGGATAAAGTTCAACAATACAGCTGCTGCTGGTCTGGCTCTTCTCCTCTAAGCTCCGTCAGTTCACACAGCGGTGACATCAACACGTGTCCATGTTTATGTTTTATCTGTACAAAATACAAATGTTCCTGACTCTGCTATACACATGTCCTGCTGCATTGTGTAGTTTAAAGTACCTATTTTGGTATGTTTAAGTCTGTTTTAAGTATTTACTGTATATCAGAAGAGTCCATTTTATGATATAATTGTAGGCTTTATTCTAGTGTCAGCTGGGCTGCTACTTGTTTCAAACTGAAACTAGTTTGTTCAGCTTCAATCTGTGTATTTACAAAGTAATAATAATGTAAAAAGTCAATCAAACCAAGAAAGATCAATCAAAACTGAATTCAGGTATGAAAAACAACTTTCAGATTTGAGATTTGAAAGTAATCACTGACCTCTTCATCTCATTCCACAACTTTTACAGCTCTAACATCCAATGCGTCATGTTTTAGACTCATATGAGAATCTTCTGATGGCTACATTTACACTCAAATCCAGTTTTTAAAGCACAAAAATTCAGTTTTGTTACAGAAATCACCAAGCTATCCATATGTCAACAGCACAGCTCCTTTATATTTAATACATTCTAATTTATTGACCTAATGATTTACCAAGTTTAAAGCTTCTTACCTGTAAATTGGTGGTAGTATTTGTTGTGGTCTGGCAGGATAAGTTGGTATCATTTTTAAGCGTATCTTGTCAGGTTTGCCCAGTTCATCCTCACCTTTAAATTACTACTGTCCTTCAGAGTTAACAACAGCTCAATTTCCTTTGACATTTGATCCATTAATTAAAACTTAATAATTTTGTCTCTTTGTTCCCTGTTGTTTAACGAAATCTTCAAGGTCTGTCAGTGGATATAGATGGGATGGATAAGTTGTTTTAAAGGGTTAAAGTGGGACGAGCAGTTATGTGAACATGAACGAGGCATTTTAATCTGTTTGGAAAAGTAAATGTATTTAAAGAAAAACAACATGAAAAATAAAGCTTTCTCAGAAATACAAACAATGAAATGCTTTTAGGCCCTCAATTTCAGAGTCTAATTATTTCATTTTATGTTGTTTATTTATTTAAAACTATTATAAATGATCTGCCAGTGCAAACAAACCAGCAGTCTTTAATTATCTACAATGAATGGGGCTGTATTTGTTCTAATAATAGACGGACATATCTTCGTGTTTATCATGCATCCTGCTCATGTTTTTGACCTGCATCTTTCAAGGTTTCAGACTGGTCACAGACAAAACAAAACCTCAGAGGTCAAGCTGTCACGCTACACCCGACGTGCATCACAATAAGCGTTATGTAAGAAACATCTGTTCTGGTTTAGCAATTAGTCAAATGTGCACAGACAGCACACACAAACACATGACTACACCAGTATTTATGTAGAAGAAGAGCTTTAAATAGCTGGTGATGAAGTCGGGATTTAGAACAGATGAAAACTATGAAAGTTGAAGGAAGTCAAATGGATGTATGGATTTATACAGGTTTCATGTGGGAACTGGATTCTTCTTCTTTTTAAAAAGCAAATAGATGAATATGGAAATGAGCAGGAGATTTAGAGTCCTTCCTTCCTCAAAACTAAAGCCACAAAAATGTGTTACCATCTCCGACTGTCCTGAGATACGACTCCTGACAAACTGCTGGTGGCGTTGCATTTCTCCATGTTAGCTCCACTTTAATAATAATGATAATTGAAGATATTGGTTTAAGTTTAATTCCAACTGGAGGTTTAATAACTTGAAATGGATCAACAAAATGACTTTAATCTCTTCTAACACTACAGTTTGCCCAGTTATAGACAGCATTAGCATGTAGACCTAACCCAGACAAAGTGATGTGTTTAGATGTTCAGGGACTTCCTGTGTCACAGTGTGATGACAGACAGCATGTTGGAGCTGCAGCTGGACAGAACAGGAGGCTAGATGTTTCTAACAGCTCATAGAAGACTTTATTCTTTAGAGCAGATTCTTTCATCTCAGTTGAACTACTGATTAGAAACTCCACGTAGAATTTCTCTGTGGAGTTTCCGTTATTTAATGTAAATGTAATATTTTAGAGAGCAGAGGACTCGTGCAATTAGTGATTTTGATTTTCACAATAGATGCACCAATTTTATGTACTGTAGGATGTTTGTTTCACTCTGAACTTCAAATTTTAAGTTTGATTTCAACACATGAATCTATTACTGAAATAATGTGGTTTTTTAGTGTTCGAGACCCACATGTTATATTTGTTTCTGTATAACTTTCCACAAGTCCATAAAAGCAGAGCTGTCATTAGTGGAGCATCAGGCTGTCCTCTGAGGGTTGAGGAGATGGGAGGAGGAAGAAGAAATATTCAGATATGAGCTGATTAGCTAAATGGTTTCTTGTAATCAGGAAATGACTCAACTTCCAGTCTACATGGTTTCATTTGCCATCAGTATGATTGTCCACATATATAAACTCACACAGATATTTTCCTCTTTAACTTTTATTTACAGGTTATCAGTGGAGCAATCAGATCCTGTATGTCTTGTTTAGTCACATTCTGGTTCTGAAGGAAGGACAGGTAAAGAGGATAGTTTTGGGTGACCGATCAGTGAGTCTGTTCCTTCTGACTTTATTCTGTGTCTCCGGGAGTTGTTTAAATTTAGCAGGTCTGAGCTTTTAGAATTTAAGGTTATATGAAGCTTTTGTCTCACCAGATCTCAACAACTCCAGTGCTGAGTTTTACAAAAAGCTCCTTATGGTGCTGCTGCAAAGAAGGAAGACAAAAAAGATGCAGAGCTTGCTGACTGTCATTCCATGTCACATCTAATGTCTCAACACATAAAGACACACAACCTCCTTTCCTCCTTTTGTCTGGTCCACTTTCATACTTTGCTGAGACTCTTTTCTTCCTCCTCTCCAGAGCACATGCTCCCCACGTTTGTTTCAGGGAGGGAAACATGCTTACCTCATCATTTTATTTTGGTGTGCAAAGCCCTATTTCTGTAGAGGAATAAAGAACAGCCAAGCAGAATACAGGGTGTGCTGCTTCTCACAGCACAGAAACAGGGTCTCACAGTTTCACTGGCGGATGCAGCAGAGGTTTTTATTGGAAAGAGGAGGGCTCTGTGACAGCTTTGAGGACCACCCATTCGCTCTGGGGAATATGAGACATTTGGGTTTAACAAAGCTGAAACAACAGACCTGGGATCAGATGGAGGATTGTTGCTGGAATGGTCTGCTGTGGATCTTTGGTGGCTGTCAGTTGAAACACCCGTGGATTAAACTGGATTGCTTTTAAAGTGATTTCTTATTTTGTGGATGCTGACTTTGTTTTCCTCCTCATCAAAATGATTTTAAGCATCTGAGAAATGATGACAGAGTTCTACCTGGTAACAGTATTATCCACCTGTGTGTCTACATGTATCTGAGACAGTCTTGACTCACATCTTTGATTTCTTTTTTCTCCCCTTCTTCTTTATCTTTTCTTCTTTCTTTTACTTTTTTGTTTTCCTTCTTGTTTCCAGTCTGATAGTAATGCCAGTTACCTTCGAGCTGCCCGGGCAGGGAACCTTGAAAAAGTCCTTGACTACCTCAAGTCTGGAGTTGAGATTAACATTTGCAATCAGGTAAGTTTCTAAACTCATTACAAAACAGTCTGCATGAGTGTCTGCATTTCTTTGGAAATTTGAGAAAAATTGGCTTATTTTTCTTGCAAAAGGTTTTATTTCACAGGTTAAGTAAAGATGTATGTGCACATATTTATGATTTAATGTCTCTAAATCTTTTTCCTGTCCAGAATGGCCTGAACGCTCTTCATCTGGCCTCCAAAGAGGGGCATGTAGAGGTTGTTGCTGAGTTGTTGAAGCTTGAAGCCTCAGTGGATGCAGCTACAAAGGTAAAGCACACCTACAGTAATAACCTACTGGTATTACAAATGACTATATTTAGATTCAGGACAAATTATGGCTGCTCTGTATTGGATTAGACAGCATTCAGCTATTGAGTGTGCAGCTTTTGTTAAAGTTTAATATGAGATCATAATTAATAAACCCTTTAGGAACAGTTTTTTTTAAATTGTTAAACATATTAATCAAGTAAAATGTGATCATTGAAATTTAAACAAGAATCAAACTGAAGATTTCAGGTCATGAAGGATATTTTATCTGCTGCGTAAGCAAATAATTCAGAATAAGAACTTTTTTCTTCTTATCCTGAAAAGAGAGAAGCTTCCATTTATAAAATTATTCATATTTGTCCCTTGAAGGCTTTCACTCCCATTTAAATGTCTGGTTCAGCCTTTATGCCCTAGGCCACATGCATGCTGACATAAACACAATGAAATATTTAAGATCAAGGAGAAATTCCCCAATTAAAGTCTCACTGCACTGTGACCCTGAGGATGCTGAGGGATTCGTCTGAGAACAGGCTCCACCTTTAAGTCATCAGGCAGTTTTATTTTAAGCAGCTAGTGCAGGCGTTGTAAGGAAACCTAAATGTTTAGTAACATGGGGGTTTGTCTAAGTGCTGAGGCGGTTTGATGCTGGAGTGAAATGTGAATCCATGGAGCTCGTTTTTCTCATTAATCTAAAGCATGGAATGTTGAGGCTGAGATGATTAACAGTTTGTCCTGTTTTGTTTTGTCTCATTATAAATAAAAGGCATGTTTCGCTCTGGATTTCATATTGACATTTTAGAAAGATCATCTCTCTTTAATGTTCTATATATTTATTGCAGCATGATAGAACAAAAGCTAAGAAATAAATTGCTAGTTTTTGCATAGATGTGAAGTGTTAATATTTGAGCTTTATTTGAACAAATTTTCAATGTTTATTTATCTGTTTAATCACCATTTTTTATTCTTGATTGTCTTGTTCTACAAATCACAACAAATTTAAATCACTTTTGCAAAACGCTGAAACTGAAATCCTCTAAAGGGAAATGTTGTTTGCATCAGAGTTCTTGCAGCTGTGCCTAAAAAGACGTTTTAAAGCTGGGTTCCACTTTACACAAAGTCACAATCCTACATTACACAATCCTAACATGTATTAATTCCAATTAAAGAGTTTATTCATTTGCAAACAAATTAAAAGCATTAATAAGTGTTTATAAGAAAAAACAGGGTCACTATTTGAAAAGAAGGTCACAGTTATTATTTATAGTTATTGCTTTATTGTTGCTTTTTAATGGTTTATAGGGTTAGGGTTAGGTCTTGTTATAAAGTGGTCTTTGAAATCCTTACAAAACATCCTTAAAGTGAGTCAAATCAGCTGGGGAACAAAGTAAACTTAGTTTATTGTATTTATCAGAGAGTCATTCAGGATATTACCACTTTCTAAATAATTTCCGACATACCTTTAGGTACTGGTTATAATGACTTGCTGTGTGAGACATGTGGTGTCAAAGAGTTCTAACATGAAATCTGAGGTACTGGTAACTTTAAAGACCACCAATTCATAGTATGGTGAATGTGGAAACAATACTGCTGCATCTTATTTGTCCTTTTGTTTGTTTGATTTGAGAATCAGCAGATTTACCTGATTTACTTCCACAGAACCAAGAAAACATGACTAATCAACCTTGTGCAAAAGGTCTTTGTATCTAACAAATCCCCGTTCAGCCAGAGGACAATCTGAGGGCCTTCACACAGACCCGTACATGTTCACTAAAAGACCTCTGTAGTTTTATTTTGGGACTGAAGCTCATTTATGTTTGGAACGTTGGGATCGGAAGTGACACATTGTTGGCAGAGCAAGCAGGGGTATGCCATAGCTGCATCCGTGTGACGGGATTCACCAGAGCACACAGACTCTGACATGGATATGTATTTATATGCAGGCTGTAGAGGGAAACAAACACACAGCCAAGTAATTGTTGGACAGGTGGGCCAGAGCTTAACAGACATTCCTTTGGTTGTTCTGTGTAATCCAGAAAGGAAACACTGCTCTGCACATAGCCTCACTGGCCGGCCAGGCGGATGTCGTCAAAGAGCTGGTCACAAATGGAGCCAACGTCAACGCACAATCTCAGGTGGGAAACATTCAACATACATGTAAACGCATGGCAGCAAAAACATCCACTGGATGCAAACTTAATGTAATTACACTACTGTGATGCACACATTTATCAGGAAGTCAGTGACATTGAGGGAATCACTTAGTCTGACACAAACTGGCATCGTTCCAACTAGGCTTCTCCTGCAAACTGCTGCCCATGCATTTTTCATTTACCTCTGTCAAACCACGGTGACAGGAAAGATTCCAGGCAGCATCCTTCTTTCTGGTAGTTCTTCAAAAGCTCAAAGCAGCACGGAGGCAACACAGACATCTTTATGTTTGGACTGTTATCACTCTCATGTAATCAGCATTTACTGTAAGTGAAAACAGGTCTGAGAACAAAAACACAACTGCTTTCATAGGAACACTAAAATCGACATAAAAATGATGAAACATGACGATGTATCAGGAAAGTTTGATCTAAGTCAAAAACATGCATTCACTAAACTGATCAGGTTTTGTTTTTCTTTGGATTATTATATAGCTGACATTAAGGAAACACTCAGTGAATGTGTTTATAAGAATAGTTTATATAAAAAATCTCTATTGCAAGACACGGATGTAACAGAGTCTTAAGTAGACAGGGAGGATCTATTGGAAGATTGCTGGGTGATGTGTCAGCTGACATATGTTAACACGGAGAACTAATTGTAAAACATTTTAAAACATGGAAGGTTTTATTTTATTTTATTAATATTTCTATTTTAATTTAATTTCCTTTGTTTTTTATTTTACTTTATTTTTTACCTGTTTTTATTTTTTATTGTGTTTATCTTTGATTTTGCACATTAAACAAAATTGTATTGTAGATGAGTCAGATGGGGTAGTTTAAAAAGCATTAGCTTCCTCCTACTCCATTTCCAACGGAATAGGACAGTTTTAATTTTTGTGTGTGTTTGTTGTGCTATTTTTAACTTTTAATGTCTATAATAACTGGTTTTTTTATCTTGTTCAAATGTTCGAAATAAAGATTCATTCATTCATTCATTCATTCATTCATTCATTCATTCATTCATTCATTCATTCATAAAGGTGTGTGTTTTGGTGTGTGCAGAATGGCTTCACTCCTCTCTACATGGCCGCCCAGGAGAATCACCTGGAGGTTGTTCGGTTCCTTCTGGAGAACAGTGCTAGCCAGAGTATTGCCACGGAGGTATAGTGTTCATGTTTAAGCTAATGTGTGTGCGTGCATGCGTGCGTGCGTGTGTGTGTGTGTGTTTTCCTGCATTTGCCTCAGTCTTGTGTGTATTTCTAAGCACATTTATCCTTTTGCATCAGCTTGCATCCTCTTGTTTCTTTCCTGTTACCGTCTTTCTCCGTGTCCTTTCTGTCTCACACCATCACTCCACATGCCCCTTCTCCCCCTCCCCCTCCCCCTCTCCCTCCTCTTGAGGGCCTGGATAGAGCCTCATTGATTGCTAGTGTGTGTTGGTGGAGGCAGAGTGACCTTGAGTTGGTCACAGATGAAATCATCTCCACCATTGCTGCTGATTTCCACAGCTCAGGCGCCACATGTATGTACACATGAGCATGTGTATAACCAGAAATAGACAACTGATGCTCTCCAGTTCATTGGTTCACATCTGCAGGTTACATGCTAGCACACAGGATGCTCTAAGCAGGGTGTTTGTCTTACACCTTTATGCTTACATGCACTCACAGAGCTTAATTATTGCTCATATTTCATGAAACTGCAAAATGCAAGTATTCTTCCTACATACCTGACTCCTCCTAGCTCCTGACTCTTTCTGCTTTCCCACATGCAGGACGGCTTCACCCCTCTGGCGGTGGCCCTCCAGCAGGGCCATGACCAGGTGGTCTCCCTGCTACTGGAGAACGATACAAAGGGAAAGGTGCGTCTGCCTGCCCTGCACATCGCTGCACGCAAGGACGACACCAAGGCCGCGGCCCTGCTCCTGCAGAACGACCACAACGCTGATGTTGAGTCCAAGGTGAGCACTGATGGAGACGTGGTCCCTCATTTGGTTACTGAACAAAACAAAAACAGAATACTTTGGATTTCTTTCCCAATTTTGTTTCTTTCTTTCTTTTTCTTGATATAATTAGTTTTTAATGGGGGGGGGGGGGGG
>SSNR01000096.1:848125-918668 GCA_006937965.1 Callopanchax toddi | reverse complement strand
GGGGGGGGGGGGGGGGGTGTCTGGTAGTATGGAGGACGGAGCTCAAGTGCATACAGTATTTTAGTTTATCATAGTTAATTTAGATGGAAAACATCACTTTTTAAATAGTATTATGTTCAACCATACACTTTTAGTTTGGAAGGGTCATTTTCCATTTTTGAACCACAACAGCCGATTCCTCAAATCTGCTCCTCCTCCTCCTCTTCCTCCTCTCACATCACTGGAGGCCCTTTTCTCTTTAGTTTTGTTTTTTCTCACTAACTGCCCATTCTCTCCTCTTTTGGCTGACTCTATAGATGATGGTGAATAGAACAACAGAGGTACACTCATATCTGTACATTATGTAGTCTCCTCATTGCAGTTCATAAAAACTCTGAAAACAACAACACTCACCTCAGTGCCACTGACCTGATGCAGTAGTGTTTCTGCAGCCCTTTATTCCCCCTTTTCCATTTTAGCTCAGTCCTGTCTTCCTCCTCTTCATCGCTTCATAGTAAATATCTCCATTTGTGGAGAAAAACTGAGAAACAACGCATGTCTCCACTAATACTGACTGAGTATAAACTGGGGGCATCAGTATCAAGGGGGTACCCTTGATCCAAATGGTTTCATGGTTTCCGAATCTGTCTAAAGTTTCTTTTTGGTAAATTATTTGTGACTGTTGACAAAATGTTGTCTCAATGTGTCCTGACACAGTGTGTCCATGAAACTGATCAATATGATAACCAGCAGTTGCATGAAGAGTGGTTATCATCCACTGAAAAGCAGCAGTTTGTCTCTAACCTGCATGGCAATCAACTCCTCTTCAAGCTGCAAAACATCCTGCTTTCTAGTATTTATAGATTTGTTACCCTTTAAGGATTTACAACACTTCTGATCCTGAATCCTTGCACCTAAAGCATTTTGCATGGGACCAAAGCTAACGTAGCACTGCTTTGTCACACCAAAGCCAGGTGGCCACCTTCTGCGTGTGCCTGTTTTGGTTGGCTTTGTTTCTGGCGTTGGCAGGCCTAACAGTCATCTGGTATGATTCACCCAAAAAATGGCTTTTTTGATCTGAGGCTTGTGCATTGTGGTAAACAATTGTGCACCCAGGGGAAGGTTACTGAGATGGTTATAAAGGTGGATCAGTTCAAGCCACCTCATGCCCTCAGATTTCACCATGAAAGGCTATTTTATGATTGAATGTATTTTTAGTTTACTTGCAAATCTAAAGTAACATTAAATTCAACATTGTTGCCTTGTTCTTTGGTTTGGGACATCTGATATCAGCACTGTGGGTAGATATGTTTAAGACACCTGCTTCCCACTCAGGTTTAGCTCTTTGAAAATAAGATTTTTGAAAACAAAAGACCTAAAATACAGTTTCTGTTTTTTTCCGCAGCAATTAGGACATTTGGTTTTATTTAAAATGCAAATATTTGCTTATTTAGTTATTTTAGGGATAGTTTTAAAGACATTTCAAAGATTGATTTTCAAAACTTTTCTGTAAATACTATTTTTGTCCCATCTTCCTGACAGAGACTAACCTGTATGGCTATAAAACAAAGTACTTGTGTTACTAAATGTGCATTGTAGCTTTTTAAAAATAAATAAACTAAAGTGAGTATTTGGCCCCATGTTTAATGCTTCATTAAAGACCATCTGTATAAAATGAAGTGACCCTGTTTGATGGAGTGTAACAGTTTGTCAACCATAACCCTGTGTAGACAGCTGTAAAGCTTGAGGAAATGACTTCTTGTGGATGCTGTCACACCTTTTTCCTAATGTAATGTGTGTATTTGTCTGATTGCATGTGTGTTTTGTTGGATTTCTTCAATCTTCAGAGTGGTTTCACCCCCCTCCACATTGCAGCTCATTATGGCAACATTAACGTGGCCACGCTGCTGCTGAACCGAGGGGCTGCTGTGGACTTCATGGCTCGGGTGAGTTTATTCTGCCTTCTTCTGTCTGTTAGGAGTACTACAAGCATCTAATGGAAACACTAAGAGGTGTGTTTTGATGCTGTAACAACAATCCAGTGTTTAATTTCTGTTGATCCTGAGCTTAAATCAGATATTAAAGCTGTCAGTTGCTATAAGAAAAAAGAAAGTAGATTTTTTTTTTATCTGAAATATGGTTGAAAGGATGTGAAGAAATTATTTAGTCACTTAAATGTTTCAGATCTGCAAACAGATTTCAGTATTAGAGATATCCTGATGACAGTGGTGTGAAAAGTGTTTGCCTCCTTCCTGATTTACTGTTTATTTGTAAAAGAACCCATAGAACCCAATCTAAAGCACTGCAGGCCTCACTTAGTTAACGTTCAGGTCAGAGGTCACAATTCAGCTATGAGAAAGAGACTAGACAAAAATGGCCTCCATGAGAGAGTTCCAAAGCTAAAACCCACACAATGGCTTTTCTCACATTAGCTAAAAACATCTTGTTGTTCCCCACTTTTGGGGGAAATATTCTGTGAACTAACAAGACAAAAGTGACACTTTCTGGAAGGTGTGTGTCCTGTTGCATCTGGAGTACAACTAACTCTGTGTTTCATAAAAACATCATCTCAACAGTCAGACTTGGTGGTGGTAGTGTGATGGTCTGGGGCTGCAGGACCTAGATGACTTGATGAAACTATGAATTCTGCTCTCTGTCGGAAAATCCTGAAGGATTTTGACCTTAAACCTGCTGGAAAACCCTCCAATGTGTCTGAATTGAAGTGATTGTGTAAAGAAGAGTTCAACAGAATTCCTCCACAGTGACGTGAGAGACTCATTACCAGTCATCATACTTGTAGTTGTTGCCACCAGGGTTGTTACAACCAGTCATTAGGTTTAGTTGGGCGATAACTTTTTCACACATGTTGGTTTGGATATTTTACCCCTTAATTATGAACACATTCATTTAGAGAATGTACTTTGTGTTTAAACGTTAGTCTTGGGGACCAGCTGGATGTTTTTTAGGCAAATATGAGTAGGCCTTTTGTTGTTTTTTGGTCAGCACAGGTTTTGTCCTTGAAACTCTCCATTGATGACCTTTTCCATCTCCTTATTGTTTACTCATGACCTCTGACCTTAATCTAATTGAGGCTTAGTTTCTTTGTTCTTGATTTGGACAGGGCATGTTGCTTTTTGAGATCTTTTAGCATACTTAGTGTTGTCAAACTGGTTTATTGGAGTGATTTTAAATTTTGTTTGTTGATTTGAAACATTTGAAACTGATACCACTAAAAGGTGACAAACACTGTATTCAAAATATGAGTAACACATAATTAAACTTGAGCCAAGTTCCATAAATACATTTATTTACCAGTAATTATTTTCTGTCTCTGCATTTATTTGGGTTAATTACCAAACTAGATTACAATTTGACTCAGTTCCACACAGAGCATGTTATTTACCACAGCAGCACTGTGATCTGAAATAACCTGTGTTACCACATTAAATGTTGCCTAACCCAAATTAACAGTGGCCTCTAATTACTGACACAGTGTTGGATTTTGTGCTGCTTTCTGACACTGATTACACACCAGCTGAGATTACAGGGAGTAGAAAAGGAAGGAGCTTCACAGATGTTTGCTTTGTTTTAACAGAAAGCAGAAAAAAAACAATCTAATCACAAATCATTACTATTAACTGTTGAGTTTATAAAATTTTTAAATGAGCACCATTAGTCAATGGTGCACCAGTGGAAGCATCACTCACGTGTTCTCTCTTTAATTTAGAATGACATCACGCCGCTTCATGTGGCATCAAAAAGGGGCAACAGCAACATGGTCAAGCTGCTGCTGGACAGAGGGGCCAAGATTGATGCAAAAACCAAGGTGAGGAAAAACTGAGTGGCAGAAATCAAACACATGAAATGAAGTGTTTTAATCAGACTTTGCATTATATAGTTTGAAAGTTGACTTTTGCACAGTGTTGTTGTCGTCAATGAAAATATAGCGTTAATGCCCCTTTTTTCAAAATGAGAAGGAGACGTTGACAAACTAAACGCAGCCTGATGACTAAAGTGAGGTGAAAATGTTAGTGTGTGGAGTTGTGGAACAGTGTTTGGGTGAACTGTTTGCTGTCAATTGTGTGAACTCAATCTCAACTTCTGAGCATCCTTTTGTTGTGGCGGGGCTGAACGCATTCATTAGTTCCAGGACAATCAATCTGTGGCTAGCACGTTTTCCCATTAAATTGATTTTTATTGAAAGAATCCTTCCTGACAGCTTGTGACAACCCTGCTGATTGATTCCATATTGTGTCCTTATATAATCAGCTCCACTGTGAGTCGTTTGCTTTGTTTGTTTTTGTTTTACTAAAAATGCAGCGCTACGTTCACTCATTCAAACCGCTGATGAGCTAAAGCTAAGCTAACAAGTTTTAAGTCCTGATTAGTGATTTTATTCACTAAACAGTGACATGTCTGTTATCGTTACTGAATGTTAGACCAATACTTATAGTGTTGATTGAATACTTTGGTTACTGTAGTTTCTTCTGTTTTGGATGTTTTTCTTTACTTTTCCTGTTTAATGCCAAAACAGCCTATATGGAACTAAAACAACAGAAAACCAGATGAGTGCTTCTGGGGTGTGGCAGTAATATAGCTTCCTCCGGTGCTCTTCAGTAAAGGGATCTAGGTAAATCTTCAAAAAAGGGAAAGGCTGAGGCACTCAGGAGGGTAAGATTAAAAAGCCTTTATTAAAACATGGCTAAATGATTAAAATAGAGAAATACAGCCTATGGTACTTTTGAACTGATTGATGTGAGTGATTCTAATTTCAGGATTCATAATTTTTTGACTAAAACTGACTAAAACCTTTTTGAGTTTTTGTCAACTAAAACTGGACTAAAATGATCACGTACAGACATGAATCAAACATGACTTAAAACTAATCAGCATTTTAGTCCAAAAGACTACCACTAAAACCAAAGTGGCTGATAAAAACAACACTGATTTTGCATAATAAAACAAAACTTTAATGTGCACACATTAATCAGTTCAGTGCAAAGTTTGATGCAATTATAACTTTATATAGATTAGGGATGTTAAAATTATATTATTTATGAACGTTTTCATATTAATTAACTAATTAATCTTGTTTTTTAGGATGGTCTGACGCCTCTTCACTGTGGAGCGAGAAGTGGACATGAACAGGTGGTAGAAATCCTGCTGGACCGAGGAGCTCCCATCCTGTCCAAGACCAAGGTAGCTACAAGGAAGTAAATTTGGGAGATTTGCAATCGCTTCACCTATTTTTGGAGCAAAATAATAGAGTCAAATTGTACACTTTGTTCAAGTTCACTGGGTTTTGTTATGACTCAAAGAAATTTGAAATCTGTTATCCAATCAGAGAGCAGATCTGTTGTTGCTGTAGTGTTGTCGCATTGTCTTCATAACGTCTGTGCGACTTCTCCAGAACAGCCCATCTTCGCTGCGTAGCCCTACAGTTTGACCACGCAGGACAACCAGTGTAACAACATAGACATTGTTGTAATGACCTCGTTATAACAATGCTTCTGTAACCTTCTCAGCAACTTCCTTTACAGTTTGTCTGTGCAGCGCTTGGCCACATCCTAACTTCCTGTGTCTGTCTGTCCATCTGTCTATGTGTCCGTCTGCGTGTTTGTCTGTTTCTCTTTGGTGTTTCTCCCTCTCTTTCTCTGTCTCTCCCTCCTTCCACCTCCATTATAGAACGGCCTGTCTCCGCTGCACATGGCCACTCAGGGGGACCACCTGAACTGCGTTCAGCTTCTGCTGCAGCACGACGTACCGGTGGATGACGTCACCAACGACTACCTGACAGCATTGCATGTTGCTGCACACTGTGGTCACTACAAGGTGGCTAAGCTCATTGTGGACAAGAAGGCCAACCCAAATGCAAAGGCTCTGGTAAGGACGAAGGAGCAGTGACATCATCTTCTCTGACAGAGAAAAGTCACATTGTGGAAAATTACTTTTAGGACAATAATGGGAAGAACTGATTGTGATAACTGCTTCTGAACTGAAAGAAGACGTTATAATTAGTCTTTAAAATTTCAGAAGAGCAAAAGTTTTGTTTATGATGCAACCATACAAAATAGCTTTGCAATAAAAAAAAAAGATTTTATGAACAAAACTAAGCACACAAAATGTTCTTAAATAAGTAACTTTCTTCTTCAAATAAATGTTGAAAAAGACCTAAACAAGGTTATTCAAATAGTTGATTCTGAAGCAGGTAAAAGAGCTAAAGCTGACACTCAGGCACTCTGAAATTCCTTCTCAGTTTCTAAAATCTTGATTGAGAGAAAAATGTTTTCCCTTGTCCCTCTTCTCCTTCTTTTTTCTGACTTTTTCTGCACCTCACATTCAATTCATAGCTGATTTACTTCTCTTTCAATAAACACAGTTGATGTTTTGTGACCATGGAGAGTTCATCTCTTACTGGATGTCGGCGATGCATTGCAGTAATCTTTTGCCTCTCATCTTCCTGCATGCAGAATGGTTTCACTCCACTTCACATTGCTTGCAAGAAGAACAGAGTGAAAGTGATGGAGCTTCTGCTGAAACACGGGGCGTCTATCCAGGCTGTCACTGAGGTACAGCACTAACCTAAAGCTTTTTCTTAAAATAAAAATTGTGTTCCATTCTAACAGATTAGATTCTGATTGGGCCTAAACTGTCTTATGAGGTTAATTCAGAGAAAAAACTACCCTTTTGTTTTGTGCAGTCTGGCCTGACGCCCATTCATGTGGCGGCCTTCATGGGCCATGAGAACATCGTTCATGCACTGACACGTCACGGAGCGTCACCCAACACCACCAATGTTGTGAGTGGATTGTGTTTAGTACTTTCTAACATGGTACAAAAAACCTTTTGCAGAAAAATGTGTCCTCATTGCACATCTGGTATGTGTGCGTTTGTGTCCTCCAGCGAGGGGAGACAGCTCTCCACATGGCAGCCAGGGCAGGCCAGGCAGATGTAGTCCGATACCTGCTGAAGAACGGAGCCAAGGTGGACACCAAGTCCAAGGTTAGAGCGTTGAGCTTTAAATTAATCACTGGGTCAATGAGGAAAACAAATTTAAAAATATCACAAAAGTCACCTCTTCCTTCTCTGCAGGATGACCAGACACTTTGCACATCTCCAGTCGTTTGGGGAAAGTTGACATCGTCCAGATGCTGCTGCGGTGTGGCGCCTCTTCAAACGCTGCCACTACTTCAGGCTACACCCCTCTGCATCTGGCTGCCCGAGAAGGACACCAAGACGTCGCTGCCATGCTCCTGGAGCATGAAGCCTCGCTTTCCTCCTCAACGAAGGTAAGCCTCATCCGTTTCAGCACCATGCATCTCCACTAGTGGGTGCCAGTTTCTGCTTCTGGTATAACAAACAATGACTAAAATAAATAGTTGTTTTGTTTTTGCTTTTCACTAAAATGCACCTGCTGGAGATGACTGCATCTCCATAGATCATAGCCAAAAGAAAATGTTGAATATAATAAATTGAAGTAGTTTTGTGCCCGTGTGTGATATAGGCTAGGGGCTGTTTTTAAAGGTCACCTCTGTCAGTGGAGCAGATTGATGATGGGTAAAACCCACGGTGCTCTCTAACTCATTTACACACTACATCTTTTGGGATGTTGCCCAAGTCTGATGTGCAAAGAAATTATGTCACTGAGAAAAGAGGAAATGAAGAGCAGGAATCATAAATAATTTGTGATTTTTATGAATCCAACTAATCATTAGAGTAGACACAATAACAAAGGTTTTACTTTTAAACCAGCTGTCCTTCACTGTGAAGGTCATGTGAACACTGACTATAAGCAATCACAGTAATGAGGTCATGTGTTTCAGAGCAAATGGGAATCTGTGGGAGTCCTTTAGTCCCCTGGGAAATATGACCAAATGTCTTTAAATATCTTCACATACGCAAGGAGGCCAAGATGAACACACTACCAGACATTTACGTCTGTGGTTCACTTTATGAGCAGATTTCCTCAGCTGGTACAGATAGATTTATTATGGACAATTAAGATTTTGTGAAAATCACAAGTTACTTTGTAGACACTTTGTTGTATTCCTAATATTTAAAGAATAGAAGAAAAAAACATTTATACAAAAAATGACTTTATATATCTATCTACATATAGTTTTTGATTTACAAATATTTATTGCTTGAAAATATCAATAAGTAGAAGTCCTTTCTGCACTTTATCCTCTATTCTTTTTATTTCAGTGATGTGTTTTTCTATATGTCCAACAGAAGGGCTTCACTCCGCTACATGTGGCTGCAAAGTACGGCAAGTTGGAAGTGGCCAGTTTGCTCCTGCAGAGGAAAGCTCCGCCTGATGCTGCTGGAAAGGTGAATTCTTATTTTTTAAATACAATCAGGATGCACCGCTTCCTTCAGGGAGAGAGTCCCAGTCTTTACACATCCCTGCTGTAATTCGCAGGGTTTTTTTTAATGGACAAATATTATTGCACATGTGGTACATTTTTCCTACTCAGTCCTATAATAACAATAATCAGTTGCACATTTCTTTGAATCTGACATTGAATATACTATTTTTAATGACTGTACAGTATATTTATTATTTGTGTACTTTAAATTTTGCAGTCTCTTACTCTTGTTTTTTTTTTTTTTTTTTTACTTTTCTGTGAATCTGTATGCTTCGACGTGCCTGTCACTTTGCTGCTGGTACGCATGAATTTCCCCACTGAGGGACAATAAATGTTATTTATTTTATTATAATTTCAGACGTTCGTTTGCTTAAAAAAAGAACTGTCTTAAAAGGGAAGGAGATGAATTCTAACAACAGCCGGAAAGATTTTGAGTTGAACTTTTGACAACAAAAACAAGAAGTGGGGCCACAGTTTTATATTTCTGTCAGAACAACTTAAAATATATAAATATCCTCATGAATCACAAAACACAGAGGGAGAAAAAAAATGCAGCGTGCCACAATTTATTCCCAAAAACTTAATGTGTAAAATTTATAATAAAATTTCCCCAAATTTGACAAACAATTTTCAGATGCCATGACGGTTCATCAGTTTTTCAGTAGCAATCCTTTGCCCTGTACTGTATATATTTTTGAAGCTGCAGCTGGACATATGCTTGGTGGTGTTTATGCTGCAGTCCAACACAGACAGCAGACGGTTTCTTGTAGAGAATCTTGCAGGCTGGTTTTCTTCCCTGACACACGTGCACGCACATATTGACACAGTTTTCTTAACACAAGCCTGCTGGCGCTACAGCACCACCTGAGAGCATTTACCATAATGGCAGGTATGACATGCTCTCCATTAGCTGCTTGTAATTTTATCCTCTTATAGCTCTTTTTAAAAATATTCTACCAAGCTGCTGCTCTAAACCATCTACAGTTCAGGTTTCATCCATCTCCTAACATTCTGTTCTTTCATTTGACTTCTCTGAGTGTTTGGTTATGTGCTTGGAGAGGTTTCTAACTTAACATTGCATGCCCTGTTTGCGTGGATGTGTTTCTGCATGTGTGTGTGTGTTTTAGAGTGGACTGACTCCACTGCATGTAGCCGCCCACTACGATAATCAGAGAGTGGCGCTGCTGCTGCTGGATCAGGGAGCTTCCCCTCACGCTGCCGCCAAGGTATCCACACAAACACGCATTAACACTCGAGTTACCTGACATCATCTCAGATCGTTCTAGGTGTAACATCCAGTCTTCACCCATTTCCTCCCCTCCAGACACCAGAGTGTCAGTATCATAAATCAACCTCATTTGTAGAACGGGAATTTAGTATTTCTAACATTTATATGAATGATCAAAAGTAGCTTTTGCTTTTTATCTCTTTGAATTTGCTTCAAGACATCCTGTAAAAAGTCTCAAATTTAGGAACTAATTGATCTTTGCTCCCTGTCTTTCTTCCTCTCAGCTCTCTTCTGTATCTGTCTCTATTGACTTGCCTCCCTCCCACCAGTCTATCTGTACCTTTATGAGCTGTCTGAAAGGTTGTTTTACACAAATGAAAACTTTGATACAGACTCACATCATAAAACAATGCTCATGTGAGATTTCAACAGTCTCAGACAAAACAAACAGAAAACATTTTTAAAATTTCAAAATGAAATGGGTCTCTCTTGACTCAATAATAGATTTGAATCTGGGTTGATTTATGAAAAGAGGTGTAACGTGACGGATCCCCAAGGTCGCTGACATTTGACCCCTTCCATCCACACACACTGCCTTCACTTTTCCTGACTGGGTCATAGTATTGACACTGAATTGTCCTTGTCATTAACATCACATCAACTCAAACATTCTAACAGCTTTTACATATAATGATGGATCGGCGCCTGCTATCAGCTGAAGGGTCAGCTGATCTCTTCCCCTGGACACTTAATAAACAATCTTACAGATGTCTCTTTTCTTAACATTGAAGACTGTATAATCATTCTGTTTACAGGAGAATCTCTTCACCATGTTGAACACTCGAGGTTATATCCATGCACCTCTGTTTAAATATTTTCCCTGATTTATTATTTCTTAATAATCTTTAATAAATCACAAAAATATATTCATTACACTTCTATTCCTGCTAAGGTTAAATAATGTTTATTACTTAAAGTTAAATTGTTTTCATTGATAATTTAAGCTTTAAACCCTGATTAGCCAAATACATCTTTATGTATCTATTGATGAATTAATAAGGTTATTCTATTAATATACTTTCCACAAATCATGAAATGGTTATGTTCTGTGTTTTAAGCTCTTGGGTTTACAATGACAAGTATATTAACTTTGATTCATTTTATTAAATTAAAACCTTACATGAGTTTGGAAGGCTGAGCCATGTTATCTTGTTAAGACACTCCCTCAATCCTCATTAGTCAGCTAAGACACTATTCAATTTCTGATTGGCCACTTAGGTTTTCTCAAAAGTAAACTTAGTTTCAGTTACACGTCAGTCTAAGCCTGAAACCTCAGCATTGCTACCGCTTTGAGCCGGACTTCAGAGACGCCTGCTTGCGTGGGTGTCTCTCTCACCATCACCTGCTGGTTTTGGGAGAGTGTGCTGAAACTCTCTGACGGCCAAGAGATGATGACTTCTCTCTAACCAAAACAACCTGGGACTGACCTAGAAATGCTTTCATCATGCCGCTTGGGCTGATTCCCTTACTGCTGCTGAGGATCCAGGACTGTCCAGCTGGTCCGAGGCGACTCGACCCCGAGGACCCCCACTCCGAGTCTGGAGAGAGACCACTTCAGCTCATAGAGATAACCAACGCTGTCCAGAGCCACCGGACCTCCGCAAACAGTAAGCGAATCCACTCTCTGGTACGAGCGGCTCCTTTGATAAGTTTAATAACCAAATTAAACTAATCCAAAGTCCCTTAGCATCTAACTAAAAGTAACTCTAGTCTCATCAACAGACTCCAGCCTTTTAAACTCATAATTAAACGCATCGTATAACATTCTTCATCATGTTTAAGAGTTATGGTTTAATGAATCTACTCAGCACTCAGCACTGACCTCATTTTCCATGTATCATCTTTAGTTTTATTTAAAAAAAAATTTATTGTATCAACTTATTTTTGTCTCTGCTTCAGATTATTAAAAGCTATTATTCCCTGAATTCAACCAAAAAGAACCTAAAGTTTACTTTCAATAAATATTATCCATTTAAAAAGGTTCATCTTTAAAGTTTCTGACTTATCATACAATCTTTAAAATGAGTGTAATATTTCATTGGAAAAGGTGTAGATTCCCATCTCTACAGAAGACAGCTTGGAAATAAAGAATCTTCAGTTGTTTATTTTTAGAGCGTGCAGCAAATCGCTGTGGCAACAAAGAGGCTTTATAAATAGACACATGAGATTTCCCTTTTGCACACTTTCCTCATGTTTCTAGTCTCTTTCTGGCTGAAATATAGTCTCTCTATCTTAAGACTGACTAAAGCTTTCCTCTGCAGTCAAAGGAGTTTCTAACAGGGAAATACATTTAAAGTAACTGTTGCCTTTAATTCACAGCTTACAGATTCTTGGCATCATAGCTACATAGAGCCTGATGAAGGGGTTTTTCCTTCTCAGGTGTTCTGTCTCAGGGGCTATACGGTCAATCAGAGGCTGTCCTACCTCACAGTTCTAAAAATAATAAAGTGAATATTGGGAAGTAAATTTTGAGGTGAGATATCTGCTTTCTGAAAGGCATTTATCTATGTTTTTCCCAGCTCACCTTCTTTACTGCTTTGTTTTTTCTCTATTTTGCCTCAAGCAGATTTTGTAACATGGATCTTTTATAAACTTGGATCTGTAACTTTTGAGGAAAGCTTGTTTTTGTTACACTATCAGCCAATTCTGAAACACATTAAAAAGCCACCCAGATCCATAAAGAACACCTTGTCTAACCTCTGAATCCTTCTGCCTCAGAACGGCTACACGCCTCTCCACATTGCTGCCAAAAAGAACCAAATGGACATCGGGACCACACTGCTGGAGTACGGCGCCGACACCAATGCAATGACGCGGCAGGGCATCAGTCCCATTCACCTGGCATCGCAGGAGGGCAGCGTGGACCTGGTGTCCCTGCTGCTCGCCAAGAATGCCAACGTCAACATGTGCAATAAGGTGATCAATGTCACTTTTTTCTATTCAGGCTGAAGAAAAATGTGCTTTTTAAAACCTGCAATCCTTAAAACCTCAATGCTCAGTTTTTTCAAATTAAATGAGAACTTTTATTTTAATTTGATCCTGTTTAGAATGTGATTTATCCTCAGTCCCTTCAGCTCTCCTATTAGA
The DNA here is from genome assembly GCA_006937965.1 of Callopanchax toddi. NCBI lineage: Eukaryota > Metazoa > Chordata > Actinopteri > Cyprinodontiformes > Nothobranchiidae > Callopanchax > Callopanchax toddi. Next base: position 905,945 of record SSNR01000096.1, on the reverse strand, counting down.
ATTATATTATCTTCCTCCAATCAGAACACATTTATTTCATGTACTTCCTCGTGTTTTGTTTGTGTTTCCATTATTTACAGAGCGGACTCACACCACTGCACTTAGCAGCTCAGGAAGACAAGGTCAATGTTGCAGAAGTCCTCCTCAACCACGGGGCCAACATCAACCCACAAACAAAGGTAGAGCTACCTCAAACCCAGAAAACAGATTTTTAATTTGGTTTATTAGCTGTGACCTGACATAACTGTATTTGTTTCTGTAGTTTGTTATTGTGGATTTTTCTGCCTAGTTTCTGTCTTTAAGGATGCATCACATGTTAATTTGAGGTCACACTCCTCTGACGTGTGTCTGATCTGCAGCTGCTGAAGGTTATCTGGTGTGTGCTGACAGGACAGATTTTTAAAACAAATATTTATTATTCACTGACTGATCTCCAATACTGATGCTCAGGTGTACATAACTCTACAAGGACATGAAATATGCTGCAGTTTTTAACTTTGTTTGAGGAAAAAAAATAAGACAAGAAAACAGTTTTTACACAGTATTTGTTTATCTGGATAATTATAATTAAAATGTTCAAAATGTCACATTTTAAGGCCTCTAGAGAGCATGTGTAACCTTCACGTTTCTTCTTTTCTTATCTTCTTGGATCTTCATGTTTGTCTTTTTCTTTCGTCACCTGTCATTGCAGATGGGTTACACTCCACTGCACGTGGCCTGTCACTACGGCAATGGGAAGGTGGCGAACTTTCTACTGCAGAACCATGCCAAAATCAACGCCAAAACTAAGGTAGACACATACACCTGCACCAGTAACTCCAACATCTTTACGTACTCCTCTAGGACTGACTGGTTGTGTTTGTGTCTGTCCAGAATGGATACACTCCTCTACACCAGGCAGCTCAGCAGGGCCACACTCACATCATCAATCTGCTGCTTCAGCACGGAGCCTCAACCAATGACCTCACCCTGGTGAGCAGCTAAACATGCTGACATGGACACACACACCTCAACATTAAGAGCAAAGAATTACTGTTTTTGTTGTGTGCTTTCCTTTTTCTGTGTCATGGATTAGAATGGGAACACTGCCCTGTCCATCGCCCGCCGTCTGGGCTACATCTCTGTAGTGGACACTCTGAGACCCGTGACTGATGAAAACCTCACTGCCATGGTGAGACCCAACTCCTCCAACTGACTCATTTTACAAACTACAACTTGACCAGTCAGACGACAAGCTCTTAGCCAAGTACAAACACCTGAGATCAGCTGGAGAGTCAGTCAGTCACGCTGCTTCACGTGTGACGATTAAGACACAGAGAAAAGGCTTAAACAGCAGATTAAGGTTTCCCCTGGTTTAGCTGAAGTCACCAACAGTGATCTTATCAACACGTGTGTGAATATGAGGAGGGAAATGGGTGATGGGACATAAATAGAGCAGCAGGATGAGTAAGCAGTGAAAGGAGAACAAGGCTGTTGAGAATTCAGCAAAATCAGCATCAGGGAGGTTCTTTAGGATCAAGGTTGTTTCCCTTTGATGCAGAGATCTCTGCTGCTTCAGGTCTCATGAATCCACACCTGCAGCTGCTCCATTAAAACAGACTTCACACAATTTTACTGCTTCCTGCAATGAATGTATTATTTATCATTGTTTCATTGCTATTACCTTATAACATCATAACCATTGACCCAAATAGAAAAGCAAAGAATAAAGCGTTGAAATGTGCCAAACTGTTGCATTGTTTTTAGACACATTATTTCTCTTTCTTTGCAGAGTGCGTCAGAAAAACACAAAATCAATGTCCCAGAGACAATGAATGAGTTCCTTGACATGTCAGACGATGAAGGTATGAAACAGTTCATGTATTTCTTCTACCTCTCATTTCAAGCTGCTATGAAAATCCTCAATACCTCCAGATTGGTGTTTGACTTGGTTATAGTTTGATTTCCATTTAGATTACTAACATCTGCATGTTTAACTGTATCCAAATCACAGTTGGGGCCAATGTGCCAGACATTCTCAGAGAAGAGTCTTTATCAGATGTTGATGAAGGTATTTGTGATGAGTCTGAATCCGTTTTTCTGTTTGTTTCTTTTCATGTAATCAGCCGAATTCATTTTGCTGTACTAGTATTCAGCTTTGCTTCTTATTTAATGATGCAGAACTCCTATTTTGCACTTCAGCTGAGTGATGTGGCTTTCTGTGGTTAGGCTAAAAATGCTCTATTAATCATGCTTATGAAACTTTTACAAAGATCATTTGGGGCAACAGGAGAAGCAGATAGATTTTTTTTAAATCAGTGAATAAAATTTAAGAATTTATTTCAGCAAAGTCTCTTGCCCTGAACCCTTCAGGTCCTGTTTCTCTGCTGATGTTCTTTTTTTCAGATATTTTTTAATATTATAATTAAATACCATAAGGTTTCATGCTGTCTGATTCTCCTCATAAACCAGTGAAGGTGAGTGGAACTCAGAGGCACATTTAGCAGCTCTGCAGATCTAATTTATTGCTACAGGTCATATTGTTTGAGGAGACCAGTCCAGTGCCGTTTGTTTTGGAACCACAGAGCCAACATGTTTGTAAAATTGATGAGCTCGTTCATGGGCTGTTGCTTAGAGGAGGGTAGTGTGGGTGTGGGGTTTCGTTGTCAGGTGATACAGCTGCACTCAATGCTGGTATCAGGCGATGGTGGATGAGTTGAATGTTACTGGTATAGATCAGCTTCATGGACCATACATAAACTGTTTATACTGTTTAGATAAGTCGTAAGCAGACTGACTCGGTATTCATCCTTCATCTTCATATACTTTTACTGTTTGAGTATGTGTGTATTTAAAGAAGTTAGAGAAAGTAAAGACTTTCTGCTCTTTAATCCTATATAAGGGAACCAAATCCTATTAAGCTGCAGGTTGACAGTAACTCTGCTGCTGTGTGCTTGTTGTAGCTTTCCCACACTGGATGATGTGCCTCTAACTGCACTGCATATGGAAACTGAATTTTTCATTTGTTTAATAAGCAGCCATAATTCCTTATAAATTATTTTATTCGTGCAAGTTTTGTTTGTAAATAAAGAACTGTTGACTGTTGATAATAAAAAAAAGAAAAAAGGATGCATGCTGCAGTTGTTGCATTCCTCAATCATTAAGAAAGATACGCCGTTTCCGGTGAGTTTTCATCTGTTTTCCTTCAAGCCGTCAGCTGACTGCGCTCTCTCAGAGCCCTAGCCGTCAGTGACGCTCTCCAACTTGTTGGGACGCACGCAGACTTTTCTCTCCCTTTCTCTAAATCCAATGAGAGGAGCTTTCTCTGAGCCGCCTGCAGGAGAATTAACTCCCGCTGTTGTCATGAAAAAGTCAGACGGTGCTGACTGCTAAGCGTCGCGTCCAGTTTTGCAACAAGAAGGCGCAAAAAACAAAAAGTTCGAGTTTATTCCTTTGTGGAAAGCAGGGGGCAGAGATGCGCACGTCGGCTGCGCAACTTGGTCGGAGCGGAGTTTATGTGCGTGCGGTGGTGAATGAAGAGGGGTCAAGTTTTTCCACCAGCGGAAGAAGCAGTGAATTTTAGGTTTTTGGGTTCATCTGGGACCTTTACTGGGGAATAAAGAACTCGTTTAGGAAGTGATCAACATGGCTGCGTTGGGAAAAGGTAAGTTTGTGCGTCAAGGTTTAGAGGCTTCTGCGTCAAAGCAACAAGTAAATCGTTGAAAAATGAGAACAAGTTCTATTCATAAAGTCATCGTCATTATTGGTTGATAGTTTTTGTGCCAACCGACTCATAATTTGATTTCTGGAGACTTTAGCCACATATTTTAACGTGCTTTGAGAGAAACTATAGATGTTTTATTTTTAATAGGTTTTGAACTTGAATGTGACGGTGAAACGTGAGTCTATTCTAACAGGCTGGGAGGAGGAGTGATTCCAATTCTGTCAAGTCACAAGTAGCAAAAACAGCACAGGAAGTTCGGTAGACATCTATAGTCTTATAATTAACACAGTCATGAATGCAACTTCTTGTAAATCTGCTTTCTTTATTTCTAAATCAGCAGGTTGCTTATTGCCTCTATATGGTAACTTTTTGTAAATTGTGCATATTTAGGACACTGGTGCATTATTTTGCCTATTTTAAAAATAAATTTATGAAAACAAAATGCAGACTAACTAGAATTAGTAGGCTAATATTCCAATAGTGTTTCTGTATTGTTTTGTTTTGTTTCTACATGTTAAAAATGATTGTACTTATTTTCTGCTCATGTTTGAGGCAAACGTTCAGAAGAGTTGCTTTTAGGGAATTTTGTCACGTCTTGGCCTAACATTATTAATTTTATTATTATTAGTCTACAAATAGACTATGTAGTCAGGAACGGTCAACGCAGCTTTTATTTTGAAATCGGACACCGGAAGCGCTCTTTTTGTCGCGTCCTCCACCTTGACGCCGGTTTGGGGTTTGATCGGAGTGCGGCAGTGTTGAAGGTAGGAGGAGGGGCTGCGGTGAAGGAGCGCTGGATGTTGCAGGCAGCTCAGAGCCGGACATGAGGGAGAAGGGGAAACACTACAGCCGCTCCGGCGGCTACATTGATCGGCGTGTCATCGTCCACCGGTCCGCCGATAGAGGTGCTCAACTTTCCGCTATATTCCTCTGCTCTTGGTCGCTGCGGTTTGTGTTTGAGTGATGTGAGCGGAGCTGCGTTTGATTTTATAGGACACCTCAGATATACCGCAAAGTTGCTTTACTGCTGCTTCTGATCTGATGCCATTCCTCTGATTCTCAGTCCAGCATCCCAAACAGCTGCACTCTGAGTGGTGTGCTTTATTTAGATAAATAGAGCAGGAGAAAAGTTGCGGTGTGGAACTGCAGTGATGTTTAGGGATGCTGTCCTGTAGCTTCCTTTAATTAAATTAGGACACTGATGCTGGTATATGTGGCTTGTTATTCTTTGCTGGGGTGCCGCATCCCCTCCCTCACCCGGATTGGCTTTTGAAGTAACAGGAGGATGTTCTGATTTCATCCCACCACCAGGTGAGGATGCGATGACCGGTGACACTGACAAATACCTGCGGCCTCAGGACCTCAAAGAGCTGGGGGATGACTCCCTCCCACAGGAAGGCTACCAAGGTTTCAGTCTAGGAGTGCGCTCAGTCAGGTAGGCTCCTTTAAAGCTGTTTTATGTCAACTGACTAGATAACTTCAGGCTTTTTACACCTTATTTAAAAATTAAACCTGATCAAAAATTGGTCCGAACGCAAACAAACATGCTGAAAATGTAACTGGAAAGTTGCCATCTAGTGATTCAACCTGACAAAATGATTCAGCGTTTTATGTGACCTAACTCAGAAACTACAGATGGCTCATAATGTAACACAGGAGTTGTATGGCAAGCCAATTTATCATAATAGTTGGACCAGATCTTTAAAGCAGATACCCAGAACTCTGTTCATCTTGATCAGAAGAGAACATTTCAGCTATAAAGTAAATATCCCTATCCACTGTCAACATTTCTCTAATGGTTTTTTTTTTCTGGGACAAATTGTGTCACGTTCCACTTTTTTTGTACTGAGCATTATAGCTCCACAGGTTTGAACACAGAGGAGATGAAAACTCTCATTACAAATCTACAGTGTCATTTTATAGTCTAAATTTACCTTTTGTAAATAAGAGGGTAATATTAGCCTATGTTAATTAGTAAACTCACAACAAAAAACGATTCCAGGTGTGTTGAAATCACTTTCAGACATCATTAATGGAAAAATAACCAACAGTAGTGTAATTAAAAATATCTGAAAATGTAATTAGCTATAATGGGATGGAATTTGAACAGAAAACAGGTCGAAGAATGACAACATTGTTGAAATCTGAATTTGATCAGATCGTTTATAGTAGACTCTGACATCTGATATATCTGAAATGTTCTTTTCAATAGAAACATTAGATTTTTGATACATATCCAGTTAAGCCAGAAAATGTTAAAACAGCTGCTTTTTAAAGCTTTTTATACATTTTAAACTTGGTTTAAATACCTTTGTTGTTAGAATGTTATTTCAAATTTGATTAGTGACTAAAAATATATTTTAACAAGCCATAATGTTTGTTATTATTAATATACATTAAATGAATAATTTGAGAGATTAGTTCTTCAAGTCACATCAGCTGTGTTATTGAGTGAACGGCTGCACAAATAGAGACCACCGTTTTTAACAGTAGACAAACGTATGTTGTGGAAATTTGGCAGGCTGTAGTGAAAACACATCAGAGTTCTTTTGTGGCCACAGCGACAGATGGCAGATGCACTGTGATGGATGTATTGATTAAAAAAACAAAGCAAAGCAAACTGTGACAGGAAGCTGCTGACATCAGCAGGGTAGCAAACAAGGGGAACCCTGAATTTGGTGGAGAGACTCCATGTAAACAAATTTATTTTCAAGGAAAATACTGGAATTTTATTAGAACTAGTACATTTTTTTTACTGTTACTCTTTATTTATCATAACAACTGCATATCTTAACATTTAATAGCATCCATTGTGCTTTAAAATAAACTTGCAGACCTGCAAAGTCCATGTGTTCATATAATCAGAGTTACTGTTTTTTTCTGTACAGAATTCTCTTAATCTATGATTTGATACATTGTTTTAATGAAAATGTCTGTAAAATATTTGACATTTCTCTTTACAGGAATGTGAATGTTGTGAAATACTTTAAACGTGCGATGCTAAGCGAGCTCCTTGCTTTTCTTTACCTTTCTGTTTTATGACATTGACTTGCATGGTTTGCTTCTATTGGGCACAAACACACACTCATGTAAACAAATAAAAGTGCTGAGTTGAAGTTAGGTCATGCAAAAACGACGGCATTTGTGTCATATGGATACAAAAGAAGCCCTATCATGCTTGAATGTTTTCAAAATGCCTTGATTTTCAATCTGCTTTGTTCTTCTTGTTTCCTGCTCCTTCATTCTAGCCCTAGAATCAGGTAAGAAAAGAGTAGTACTACTAGTAGTAGTAGTAGAAGTAGGAAACTGTAAATCATGCGCCTTCTTTAGTACCCATAGTGAATTCCCAGCATTAAACATCCACCCTAAACCACCAGTCATTCATTGCACATCACTGTCATCAAATGTTATGGTCTCTCTGTTTGTGATGGAAGATCTTTTATCATTATGGCTGTTTTAAGATCATCATCCTAACAACGTCATCACACCTGCAATTTATATATTATTTATGCTGGTATAAAAAAATAAGTAACAATGAAAATAAAAATGTGTTTTATGTCACTTTTTTCCATTTTGGTTTAGTAAACTAACCCCTCTAACTTCAGTAGAATTTTCTATGTCACCAGATGTAACTTCCAGGGATCAAACTCCACCCGTCCTCTCTGTCAACAGGTTCATAATTGGACATATCTGAGATTTTCTTTAGGACTAAACGATGGTTTGCAGAGATGGAAAGTTTGATTTGCACACTCACAGAGTGACACGTGGAAAACGCTTGTGCAGATGCAGCACTTAAACTAATGCACAATGACTCAACTGTCAACAGTTGCCTTTGTGTGTCCAAAACCCACACAGAGGCTCCAAACCATTTAATTTTTGGGTGCAGTTCTGTGCAAAGGCAAACATTCTTTAGTAACTTTTAGGAGTTTGCTTGCTTTTTCAGTAAGTTTATGTACCTGATTATTACAGAAAATTGTGCTTAAAAATGAGAACAAATTGACAAATATAGGTTAGAGAAAGAAGATCTGCCACTAAAAGGTATCTTCAGCCAGCAGATGAAGAGTATCTGAAAGTCATATAAATTTATCTACAGCATCAACTGTCAAATTCCAAGTCAGTAACTCTTTGAGGATCACCTTTATTGTGCTAAATTATAATTGAATGTGTTCAACATGTGTTGTACTCATTATTTCTATAAATCCAACTAGAAAAATCTGAACAAATTATGTTTCTGAGTTATTTTGTTCCTTTTTTTGGCTAAGTTGTCTGTTGTGAGTCAACACATCACTCACTGGTTCATCCCTTGAGTTATGGGTCTTTTCAAAACCTGAATTAGGCATAGATTACCATTAAATAGTCAGGTACTGAAAAATAATAACAAATGAAAAATTACTCAACTTTTGCACATCACTGTACAATCAGATGTTATAAAAATGGATAGAGTGATGTGTAAAGAAGAAGGATGGTGGCAGAGGAAAATGGATAAAAGTGGAGGAGAGCGCAGAAATAAACAAATCACGATCCTGTAAATGAGAGAGGATGGAAACACAGGAGGAGGAAGATCGATGTTTAGGAAAGAGAGGAGGATGTACAGAATGAGAAAGAGGAGGAAGCTGTGAAGAACAAACAGGGTCCTGGTGAGAATGGTGGTAGGGGTGGGGGGGTGCTGCCATGCCAGCGACTCCATTCAGTCTGTACAGAGTTGCTTGGTTACTTCGATGGTGTAGGCAGGCTCTGCTGAATAAAGGGCTTCTCTCTGTGCTGAATAGTGTCCCCACTCAAACCTGCTGAGCTCTGCAATTTCTCCCCCTCCCTCTCCTGCCCCCCCGCTTTACGCTCAAACATGGTGCATCAACACACACATACAGTGCACACTCACATGACCCAAGACATATCCGCCTTGTTTCTGAATATTGAACCCATTTTCTAAGTTTTTCATTGGGCATAAACATTCAGAGAAAAGCACATTTATGACATTAAGTGCAGACACACGAAAAATCCCTTTTTAAGCTGTGCAGTCATACAGAATCTTTTTGCATCTCCACTTTAAATCCATAAAGCTAAACTAAAAAAAAAAAAGATTTAAAAAAGCTTCAAAGGATCTACAGCACTGCATTGATGCTGCAAAAATAGGCACACATCACTGCACGCAGCAATAAAACAAGACTGCAGCAAGGCAGATAGAAAATACCAGCTTTCCCTTTCTGGATTTCACCACTCTGAAACAGACCTGGGTCAGCTAATCTCACAGTAAAACCATGTTAGTCCTAGAGCTTAAACCAGATCTAACAGTCCAGATGTCTAAATCTTACATTTCTGCACAAACTTATATACTGTTCAGCCAGGTGGACATCTCCTCTAATCTCCTATATGTCACCACTAGTTAGTTTACTTCTATCTGACCCACACCCACACCTCCTTAGAGAAATATGTTCAGCTGTTTTCTTTAGTTGCCAACTCCTCTTCTCCCTCTTTCCCTCTATCTTTAAAAGCAAACAAACTGAGCTCAGTCTCATTTCCATCTCTGAACAACCTGGGACACTATCCTATCCTCTTTTACTTGTGGCTCCTCCTCCTCTCTCAGTTTTCTTTATGACTTTTGGACTCTCTGTCCAGTAAGTACATTTTGGTTCCCTGGAGGTTGCATGTAATAATGGATTTTTCACTCTTTGTTTTATGTCATGTGGCCCCACCTGTCACTTGTTGTTGCCTGTGGCGTTGGGTTGCATGGTAACGTGTAGCCTCCGATCATTCAGTTCGGATAGGTCCAACACGCTCAACCGGAGCTCCTTTGCACGGGATAGCATGATGATCGAGGAGATTCTGGCCCCCACTAAAGACTCGGTAAGACATTTTCCTCTTTTGGGTTTGTTTTTGGTCATCTCTTATTCTCAACATTTGATCTTTCTCCAAGCCCATGTTCAACTCTTTCTGTCTTTGTTGTCTTGTCTCAGTTTTTTCAGGCTTAAATGTTTTTTATTTAGGAAGGCAGATTTTTGTCGTACCTTTTCTCTGTCTACCAGCACAATTTGGTTGGTTTAGAGTAGAGTGCAGGTTAGCGTTACCTGTCTTGTGCAAACTGAAGCAGCACTGATGATGTGCATGCTTTGCCATAGTGTTCAAGAGTGTATTTAAAAATGTTCTTTCTCCAGAAAAAATGTGTTTTCTGCAGAGTTTATTTTGCTCATTGTGGGTTTATGTTGTGTTCAAAAGCAGAAGCAAACAAAACAGTTTGTTTTAATGAACATATTTTTTGATTGAAGAAACAGGTTTTGCATCACTAAAGACTGTTGAATCATACTTCATTTTTCTAATGCCCCCAAACTTCCCATTTCATTATTTATATCTTATTTTCCATTAGATTTTAATCAGACCTGCTCACTGTAATCTTAGATCTTTTACCACTGAAGGTTAGGGTGTATTTGCTATTTTTCCAGGAAAAAGAAATCATGGCGTTGAGTGCAAATTATTATTAATTCATTTGGACCACACATTGGTCCCAGTGCAGCCTCTAAACTTGTTTTTTATTCCTCCGAAGCTTCAGAGTGTCTGTAAAGATATTTCCTACCTGGTCGATCCACTTAATAAGGTATTAACGTTGACCAGTGCCTTTTTTTCTTCTTCAGTTTATTTACGTTAGAATCATGGTCATGGGCGCTCCGTTTACCCTTGATTTTTTTGTATATCTGTTAGTTCTGGGTCTTTTCCGTTCTCATGTCTGACATTACTGCTGTTTGTCTGGTTTGGTCTTTTCTCATGCTCCTGCATGAACTTACACCATCCTTTATTCACAAACTGAATCTTTTATCTAACCTTCCTTCAAGTATTTTCCCTTCATAATAACTACTTGTTCATTGTGTCCACATTTACGGTATGTTCCATGCAGTTCTTTTTGTTCTTTGCTCTCCGGTTCATCCACTGTTGAGCCCTCTCACCCCTCTATTTTATATCATTTTACACTCGTTGTTATCCTTCCTCGCCTTATCTTCTTTTCTTTTTGGATCCTCTGCACTCAGCACCTCGCTGTGACCAGAGACTACAGTTCGGAGTGTATGCGACGCTACAGCTGGACTCCGGACACCATGGACAACAGCCACACTGTGTCCAGCCCCATTCACTCTGGGTAAGAACAGCTGTGCTATCTTATCTGACCTTTAGGGATATGTGCATTACATAAAGATGACTGCACAAACTGTTGTTGTCTTTTGCTTACTTTCTAAGAGTTAATACTCAGCAAAAGCTCCAGTACTGAGGGTGCAGAGCCGCTGCTGAACATAACATTACAGCAACAACAAAAAGCTTGTGTCATAGCAGAAGTCTGGAGACATGGTCCAGAAGGGCCTGCATGTTCACTGACACATCTATTTTAATCATTACTCAAACAGAACACATCATTTGGATAAGCTGATAAATGGCTGCTTCCACACTTTGAATACATGACATCATGAAAGGTCTGCTTTAAATAAACTGTGCTGTGTCTGCACAAAGCTTAGCTGGAGATCTTTTTTTGGTTGTTTTTCAAAAATAAAACGCTGGGATCTATCATGTCTAATTTTAGTTGTGCGTTTCTATTTTTTACTCTTTGTTTCTTTAGAAGTTTGTGCATGTACTCTGTCTTTTTTTTTCTTTGTCCTTTTTAAGTTTTTAGTCACCTCTCCTCTTCATAGATCCCAGCAGTAGTTGTGAAACTGATGCTCAAACCAGGTTCTGGGGATTTGCCTCCTACATTGTCTCTGTGTGTTTATTTATTTTACAGCTTCTCCTCTCCGCTCCCTCAGTATGACTCCAGGTGATGGCTGAGTTCGCTGCTCACACCCATGATGCCGCAGTGATGTCACTCACTCGTCCACCTCTGTCTCCTCTTCATTTCTTCTCTAATTTCCCTCCAGTCTGTGCCCATCTCATTTGTGTGGTCTGATGTTTCATTTAGTAGATATTAGAAGTGTGTTGGGAGTCTCCCTTCCTCCTCTCTCTTTCTCAATGTGCACATTTTTCTGAAAACCTTTCAGGGATTTTCTGCAAATTTTAATATAGAAAAATGTGATTATAGTGGTTTTCTTTTAGCTAAAACATTTTCATCCTTCCTTATATTATGTGGTTATGGAATAAATAATTAGGATGGCAAAAAATGTTTGTTCTGTCAAGAATAGTAGCAATCTCAGTGAAACATTTGTTTAATATTTGATCACTGAATGCTGCTTTTGAGAGACTGAATCTTTGACCACAACCCCACCTTCAGGCTGAGAACTGGAAATTAAACTTCCTCCACTTTAATGTGCTGTTTATTTTCAAACCATGTTTTCATTTGAGGCAGCTAAAGGTGAGAGGTGCCAAGTTTCAGAGCTCAAAACGCTTTTTTTCTTCTGTCCTTTATCTCCTGCTCTTACTTTTTGTATGTTTTTATTTCTATCTTTTCCTTTCTTTATTTGGGTGTCCGGTGATCACAGCATGGGAACCGTCCTCCTCACCCGTGTCCATGGTTTCTTTCTCTCTTTTTTCAGTCATTTTTACCTCTTTTAAAACCAGTTTTTTGTCTTGCAGGTTTTTGGTCAGCTTCATGGTGGATGCCCGCGGTGGTTCAATGAGAGGCAGCCGCCACAACGGCATGCGCATCATTATTCCTCCCAGGAAGTGTACAGCGCCCACTCGCATTACCTGTCGCTTGGCCAAAAGACATAAACTGGCCTACCCCCCTCCGATGGTGGAGGGAGAGGGGCTGGTCAGTCGGCTGGTGGAGGTCGGACCTGCTGGTGCTCAGTTCCTCGGGTAGGCCAGCAGACGAAGAGGTATTAATTAAAAGTTTAGGGTTTTAATCTAAACAATAATGTTGTGTTTTGTCTCTCAGTCCTGTAATTGTGGAGATTCCTCACTTTGGTTCAATGCGAGGGAAAGAAAGAGAGCTGATTGTTCTGAGGAGTGACAACGGTGACACGTGGAAGGAGCACCAAGACGACACCAGACCAGAAGACCTGACTGACCTGCTTGCTGGGATGGATGAAGGTAAACAGATTGCATCACACAGGAAAACCGTTCTAACGCAGAGGTACCTGTATATGGCAGTCTGGGGCCTGAGGAATAAAAACAATACATAATATGATGATGCACATTAATAGATGGTGTGCTTGTATTAATTATTTTACTTTTATTAACTGAAATCACGTCCTTTATTTCTTTAGACATCACATCATTTCTTGACTTCACTGTTTTTTATGCTCTATGTGGTTAGAGAAAATGCCTAAAAACACACATATTTGGTGAAAGCAGAAAAATTGTTCCAAAGTGTGAAAGTACTAAAATATCAGCTATGAGTGTTAATGTGATTCATCATGTCCATTTTTGCAGTATTTACATGCATTTGTTAATCAAAGCTTAGAGTTTTTGAGGCAGTATTGACTGAGCTCTAAAATGAGAATCATGAAGTCAAGTTTCTCAAACAGAGCTGGACAGTCCTGATGAGTTGGAGAAGAAGCGCATATGCCGCATCGTCACCAGAGATTTCCCACAGTACTTTGCTGTGGTGTCGAGGATCAAGCAGGAGTCCAACCACATGGGTCCAGATGGAGGCGTACTGTCCTGCAACAACGTGCCCATGGTCCAGGCCTCGTTCCCACAGGGAGCGCTCACCAAGAGGATCCGTGTTGGTCTGCAGGTACAGAACTTCTTCCTCGATCAGCTCTAATTTAATGTTTCTACACTCACCTGTTTTATCCCTGTGCAGGTACTGTCCACTGACTTATTACTTATTTATGATAAACCCACTTATGCTCAATATTTCACTCTGCCTGACGTTCCTTGACATTTTCAGTTTGATAGAATATTCAGGAAAGATCTGACTGAGCATTTCTGACAGCTTTGTCATTCTCTGCCCCCCCCCCCGCCCTGGTTTTTGTTCAGGCTCAGCCTGTACCGGATGACATGGTGAGGGCAGTTCTTGGAAACAGAGCCACCTTCAGCCCCATCGTCACTGTAGAGCCCAGGAGGAGAAAGTTCCACAAGCCAATCACAATGACCATCCCTGTTCCGCCTAGATCGGCAGAAGGTCATCCCAGCGGCCAGCGAGGCGACGCTGCGCCCTGCCTCCGTCTGCTATGCAGCATCACAGGTAAGCAGTGGCGGGCTGTGACTTTCACCTCTGGGCCTTCAGTGATTTTCTACTCAGTTCAACCTAAGTCAATACACCTCATAATACCATCAATCTGACACCACGGCTCCAGAATCCATACAAAATCACACATACATATTACATCACCCTTATTATAGGCTGGTCAACACACATTATTGGGCAGATCAGAACCGAACCGAACCGGTCCGGCTCTGTTACGCTGTGGTATCACGCACAGCCTGACCGGCGGTGCAGCTGATTCAGCTCAGTGACACGCTACAGGTGACTGATTACTAATGAAATAAAATGACAAAAACACAATAAAAACACAAATAAAATGCTGCACTCACCAACATGAATCTCCTCCACATCATTGCTCCAAACACCAATCCATCAATATTAACCAGCTTTATAATCCAAGCATCTGAAGCGGTAATCCACGGTAAAGTTCATAGTTCCTTTTCTGAAATGGACGGATAAACAGTTTTTCCTGCTGGGACAGGATCCCTTCTCCTCCTTCAGCCATCCTGGGTTAAAAAAATACACCGATAGCTGTCGGTAGCTACTTTAGCGAGTTTAGTTCAGAAATCGCCGCCTCTCGGCCAAAACGAGTCCTTATCCAATCACAGGACGCGTTCATGTCAACAGAACGTGAGGTATGCTAGAAGGTCTCGGCCACGCAGACTCGAGAGCTGATTGGCTATCGCAACTAATCGTCTCTGTTTACTGAAAGCAGACAGGGGCCTGCTGTGTTGATTCTGAAGGCCCAGATAGAAGCACTTGGGCGTAGAGCCCCTAGTGGCAGACTTCAATCTGACTAATAACACAAGATAGCTTAAATCTGATTGGACAACACCCTACCTTGGTATTTTAACACTGAGAGTGGCGCAACCAAGTGTATATAATATGATATAAAGAGAACAGACCAGGGAGAACATTTTTATTTAATAATATTAACCAAAAGAAAAAATACATTTACTTTTCTGAGTAAGTTTAGGCCAGCAGAGAAAGCCTTGAAGGCCCTGACGGCCCTCCACTGTAGGTAAGATAATCAGAGCATAGCAATACTGCGGCAACTCTCTGCTTCTCCAGCTGAAAAGATCAAAAATTAAACAAAACTAAGAGACAGACAATCAGAAAGTCCATCCATCCATCCATCTTCTGTAGCCGCTTAGTCCTCCACAGAGGGTCGCGGGGGAGCTGGTGCCTTTCTCCAGCGGTCAAGGGGCGAGAGGCAGGGGACACCCTGGACGGGTCGCCAGTCCATCGCAGACAATCAGAAAGTAAAGGAGCTATTTTTTTGTTGTATTTTATGCAGGAGGGACGTCTCCTGCTCAGTGGGAGGACATCACAGGAACCACACCTCTGTCCTTTGTGACTGACTGTGTCTCCTTCACCACAAATGTGTCGGCCAGGTGAGAAAAACCAACACAGAGTGAGTCTGAGCCAGACATATACAAAATACTGTTTACTTTTATCTGTACTTTAAATAGTTTTTAGTGAGTTAACCATTTTATAACTTAGCTGATAAATATGTTTGTATTTATGCATGGTTTATACTGTTAAATGAAACGATGATATTTTCTAATTTCACAAACACATTTTTCAGTTTTTGATCAGAATATTTACATTGTCTTTCCTTGGTTTGTTTGTTTCTTTGTTTTTTTGCATATTTCATTATTTTTTCTTTATCGTTATTATTATTACATTTGAAAGTGGCACCGTGGTCTTAGCAAACACATTTCTATTTAAGCACTATTAAAAACATGACAATCCTTGGCTGTCTGCTGGACTCTGTGGAGGAGGTGGTGAGAGAAGGATGTTGGTGAAGCTGACCTCCATCCACCTGCCTGTGAGGGCTCTGAGCAGCTCCTTCAGTGGCAGATTGAAACATCCACAATGTAAAACAGAGCGTTACCGTAGATCATTTATCCCCAAGGCTGTAAGACTGAACAACTCCACTGTTTAGTTTCATTCTTATCTAACTCATAGGGTCTGTGCAATGGTCATATTGGTACATTTTCCGTACAGTTTGTAAATTCTCTTTTGCATTCTGTTTTTATATTGATATTCTAATATCAGTTGATTTCTGTACAGCCCTGTAAATTCACATCTGTATTTTATCTCATCCTCTTATATTGTCTGTCATCTGCTGTGACAAGTGAATTTCCCCACAGTGGGATCAATAAAGTAATTCTATTCCATTATATTATACTGTATAAATGGATCAATGATTATTTCTAGTTGTAATAACATCAAATATAGTATAACAAAAACTTTAGGAATAGTTTTGGTAGTTTTGTTCTTCAGCTCTTTTCTGGAGTTGCAGCAGAAAAGCTGTCTTCAGTTATGAACAAAATAAACACACATTGTTTCTTATTATCAATATTAAACTTGAGCAATAAAAAGAGAACTAACATGCAAATATTTTAAATGGAGTATACTATTTGTATTTGGACTCAAACTTGTTATACTTTTAAGATTTTGTGTTTTATGTTTGTATTTATCTGTTTATTTAATAAACCCAGTCATAATGGGTTCTGCTGACCTGATGTGACCTTGTAACCTCCTAGTGACAGTATGCAAAGTCAAAAACTTCCATCCACAGGAAACTTGAGTCCAGCGTGCAGCCTGGTTTTAACTGCACACTTTGGTTTCATGAAATCTGATTGCTGCATAGCTGTCATGTGTCTGTGGGCCTCTTTTGAATAAATAACCAAACCTGTTTATTTTTCACCCTCAGTAGTTTCATGACATATATGATTATGGATCTTTCCCTGTCAGGTTCTGGCTCGCAGACTGTCACCAGATTCCTGAGACGGTGAGTCTAGCGTCTCAGTTATACCGGGAGCTGATCTGCGTGCCGTACCTGGCCAAGTTTGTGGTGTTTGCCAAGACGAACGACACTGTTGAGGCTCGGCTGCGCTGCTTCTGCATGACGGATGACAAGGTGGACAAGACTCTGGAGCAGCAGGAGAACTTTGAGGAAGTTGCTCGGAGCAAAGATATCGAGGTGAAGTTGTCTTCTTGTACACAAAAACACTGAATAAGGAACAACTTCAAGCCATGTGTCTTTTTTTAACCCTTCACATGTTGTTCATTTTGTGACAATTATCTTCTTCAGGTTCTTGAGGGCAAGCCTATTTTTGTGGATTGCTATGGAAACCTTTCACCTCTCACCAAAAGTGGGCAGCAGCTGATTTTTAACTTTTACTCATTCAAGGAAAACAGACTTCCTTTTAATGTGAAGGTAAAAAACATATCTGTTGTCACTCCCTCTGTCTCCTGACTTATAATCAGTATCATATTTTAAATTTACAACAATATAAACATTCTTTTGCAGCATTTGGTACACTATCCATTTTGGAAATCATAAAACGCTGAGATATTTTACTTTACATTGTATAGACAACTGTAATTTAAGATGGGAAAGCTTGCTGTTCATTTTTCTTGTTATCGTCTACAGATCAGAGATTTGGGCCAGGAGCCATGTGGCCGTCTCTCCTTCCTGAGAGAGCCCAAAACCTCTAAAGGCCTTTCACAGACTGCCATATGCAATTTGAATATCACACTGCCAACCCACAAGAAGGTAGGATACCATGTTTGAACTCTACATTCTATTAGCTCATATCATATCATCCACATGTAAATCAAGCTAACAGACACATAGAGACGTCCTGATGCATTTGGTCCAGAGATGACTGCCTGCTGCTTGTGTCTTTTATTAATGGTGAAGTCTTTGCCAGCTGTAAGACCCCACAACGTACACATGGAGCCACACGTGCACATCATGGTTTGACCTGTTGCCTGGCTCACTGTGAGCACACCAGAATAATGCAGAACAAAAACATCCTGTGTCTGTTTGTTGTGGCTTTGATTGATCACAAGAGACTGCATTCGTTTTGCTTTTGCTTTTGTTCTGTTGCTATTTGTTTTATGTCTTAATCCATAGACTTTTTCTGATGCCTTTTGTTGTTTTTGCTGCTCCATTTTCATCCCCTGATTTTGATTTTTTTTTCCCCCCACCGTCCCCGCTCACTATAACTTCCCTGCTGTCCATTGTGTCATCTCTCCTCTCCTCTCCTGCGATTGCGTCTTGGAACACCACAGGATATGGAGTCTGATCCTGATGATGAGGTAAACAGATTCTTCATCATCACATGAAACTGCTTCTTCTTGGCCATTTATTTTTGTTGCCTTTTATTTTTGCAAGCTCCTAAATAAATTTGTGCGGCGCAAATATTTTGCCTCTGCATCATCTGTGAGATGTTGCTCCACATAGCTATGATGTATTAATAAAACTATCTAGTGCATGAGCTAGAATGGCAAATGCTTTAGTCAGCAAAGCTTTATTTATTGTTGTCCCCATCCCAAGTTCAGAGGATCCAGTTCCATCTCTTTCTTCTCCCCATACATTTAGAAGTGGACATCTTGCTACTAACTCTTAGGGATATTTGGAGAGAGCTGTCAGCTAAAAATCAACCCATAGCTTTTAACATTTGTTCACTTATTCTCTGTTTTGTTGCCTTTGTTTTTAGACTTATGTACAAAACACAGACACTCCAACCTGCATGCAATAAGAGTTGAATAAATGGTGCTGTTGTGTGTCAGAATTCATGTTTTAAATAGTTTGTTCTAAAATCATTATCCATCCAGTTTCAGTCATTAATTGTTCCCTTTTTATTTGGGTTTTATAATAATCCAGAAAATTGACATAGTTTTCACTATTTACTTAAATTTAATAAAGTTGTATTAATATCACACAGTGAGCTTAGTCTTCACTTCAGACAGATATGTATTTTTCTATATGAGGCCTATCTTTGTTTTGCACATCCTTACAGCAAAATGCAGCAGACATTACCTGCAGTGATTTCATTTTAAAGGTGCTATAGGTAATTTACAAAACAAATTAACTTAAAACATTTTTTTTCATGCCTCCTAACAACGTTCTAACATATATACCCATAAATATATTGCGGCGATTTTTTAAAAATGAAAGAAATTAATAAGGTGGTTCTTTCGCAGTTCTCTAAAAACCTCAGCCAATCATACGTTTTGGACCAAAAGCAACTATTGGACAATCTGGCTGACTGTCTCGCCAAAGCACCACATTTCCACACTTCCTCAGATCCTCCATTAATGTGTGCTGGAGCATTTTTCAGCAGACCAGGACAGAAACAGCTGGCTGCTAGCGCTTCAATTTTAGAAAAAAATCCCAAAAAGAAAAACACCTTTTCAGCTTGCAGAAAACAAAAAACATTTGGACGTAGAAAGAGGAAAAACCAAGCTGATTAGCATAGCGTTTCAACGGCTGGTGTTTTGCTCTCTGTTAATACTGTGGCAATGTGCGGTCCCATGTCTGAGGGGGGGCAGTATATGGATTATAGCCAATGGGAGGGGTGAGAGCGCTGAGACGTGTTTGTGTAAAATAGTAAGTAAGTAAGTAAGTAAAGTTTATTTATATAGCGCCTTTCACAGATATACATCACAAAGCGCTTGACAATAAAAACAAAAAAAAAAACAAAACAGAGAAAACATTGAAAATAAAAAACAAAACAGAGATTTGGGGGTACCAGATACAATATTTGGGCAAGATTTGGGGTACCTTCAGGGGATCTACATTGTAAATTATGAGATATAGTGGGACATTGACTTGTGTAAGGAACTAAAGTCTTGGGCAGAAATATTGGGGCAACTTCAATACAATATTTGGGCCAAAAATAAAGATGGGAGCCAGATACAATATTTGGGCAAGATTTGGGGTACCATCAGGGGACCTACATTGTAAATTATGAGTTAAAGTGGGACATTTACTTGGGCTTGGGCAAAGAGAAATATTGGGGCAAACTTCAAGATGTGGGGTACCATCAGGGGATCTACATTGTAAATTATGAGATAAAGTGGGACATTGGCTTGTGTAAGGGACTAAAGTCTTGGGCAGAAATATTGGGGCAACTTCAACACAATATTTGGGCAAAAAAAAAAATAAAGATGGGAGCAGAAGATAAATAGCTAGCAATACCTAGCTTGTTTAAAAATTACATATATCATCTTTAATAGCTTTGGCAAATTCAAAGAAAGAGGGTACGCAGGAAAACAGTCCAGAGGACACATACTAGCAGCATGTTGCGTTACTAAAAACAAGGCCAATATTTAGAACTTAATTAGGTCAGTTTGAAAAGTTTACTTATGTTTTTATGTTAAAGCATTTTTTTGTTCTTTTTTTTCATTTGTTTCAGACTGAAAAACCAGAACGACGCCATACCTTTGCCTCCTTAGCATTGCGTAAGCGCTACAGCTATCTGACTGACCCGGCAGCGAGTGAGTTCCCCAATTTTACATTCAACATGTTTTTATTTGAGTTTAGGTTTTGTTGTAACTTCAGTCAGTGTGTAAAGTTTTTTTACAGACATATGAGTGCAGATATAGCTCTACCTGATAAAACCTGTTCATTTACATTCTTGCTACCAGACATGTGTTCCTACATCACTTCCACGTTCATCAACCATTTGCATGGTTTATGTGTGTTACGCTTTGCTTACCCACCCCATTTTGAAAAAATATTTCTGTTTCAACTGTTATTTTTACATTTGTGGAACCACTTGAATTCAGTGTCTGTTTTTTATCATTTAAAATGTTCATGTGGAATAAAAGCTGTTCTCATCCTGAGTGGCCATTTCACTCTTTTATTGGCTTTATGATTGTGTGCGCCTGTGTATATTAATGACTAACATGTTGCACTTTATATTAACTTGATAATAACAATAGAACAAGAATTTAGCATTTTTTCTACTTTGTAGTTTACAGATAAGTGAATAATGTGTTGTTGCAGCACAGAACTAAGACATATTTGTTATTTTGGGGCGTTCTGAACAGATACGAATGTCTGGTTTACTAATACCTTCTTGTAAAGTGCAACTCTATATTTATTGTCACATCCAGTTAATGAAGGTGATCATTGTTTTGTTAGTAATATACACTTGTGGGGTCCTCTGGCATTGAAAATACATGAAATGGAAGGATTCACACTTTAATCATAAATATAGTAAAAGGCACTCTATCCAGGAACCAAATACACTGAACACATCAAAAGTCAATAGAGATGTATTTCCTCTTTTTTTTATTCTTTTGTTTTTTTAATTGTCATTTTTGTCAGTTACACTTCATTCTCTACCAGTTGTTTTTGTCTTTGAGTCATCATTACTTGGCATATGAACATTTCTTATAATGTAAATAATGAACTTTACTGTTGTGCATAATGCCCTTTTTGACTGACTCAAATTTCTCTTTCTGGTTTTTATGTTTTATTTCCAATTATTTTTCGTTAATTTTATGTTTGCTTCCTTATTGCTTTTAATTTGAATTATTATTGAAGAAACAACTGATCGAAGCCCGCCGAGAACACAGCCTTCTAGCTACCCTCACAAACCTGTCTTTTCAACAAGATCTTATCAGGCGTGGTCGCCTGTTCCTGTCGCCGTCCCTGGCCAAGCCAAATCTGGGTTTGGCTCCCTCTCCAGCTCGTCATCCAACACGCCTTCTGCCTCTCCACTAAAATCTGTGTGGTCCATCAATTCAGCCTCCCCCATCAAGACAAACATTCCTGGATCACCTGCTTCCTCTATAAAGTCAGCTAGTGACACAGCCTCTCCCATCAGATCTTACAGAACCATTTCCTCTCCTATAAAAACTGTAATTAGTCAACCCCAGTACCCTGTTCAGGTCTCCCCCAGTCCCCTGGCCTCACCAGGTAAAAGTGCCCCAGATCCTTTATCTATGAAAGGATTGGCAGCTTTGTCTGCTAGGACCTCCCCCATCAATTCCTCTGGAGGGGGAAGCACTCATCTTGAGAGAACATCCACGGGCCTGACCCCACCAAGCTCTCCCAAATCTTCTCTAAGTATGTTCAGCTCTCCTCTCCCCTTTAAAACCACACTGGGAAGTTCTGCTGGTACAGCAGCCTCTTCCTCACCCATAAAAACAGTCCCTGGTCTCTCCGCTGTGCGTTCCTTTGCTTCAGATGCTACTTGTCCTGCAAGAAATTTGTTTTCATCTCTTTCGTCCCCACTGAAATCCAACAACCCCCCAAATGCCGCAGCTCTGATTAATGGAACCATGTCACCTTCACAGTACCGCTCTGCATCCCCAACATCCCTTCTAACCAGCAGCCTGCAGGAGAGAATACAAGCAACCACCAATGCTGCTACTACAAGTGTCAATGCAGCCTTTGATGAGGTTGAAAAAACATTAAATTCATGCTCTGCAGGTTACGGCACCCTCAAGTCCATGTCCTCTTCTGCGTCCTCATCTTATCAGTCCATTAGGTCATCAGCTTCTGGTTCCCTTTACACCTCCCTAAGATCCCCTCCTATTGCCACCACTGCTGTAACATCAAGTACAATGACTGTTCCAGTTTATTCTCTTATTAATGTGCTACCAGAGCCGCAGTTTAGAAAGTTACCTGAGGTGTCCAAATCAGCTGCTGCTCTTTTGTCACCAAGAAAAACTATTCCCTCCGATGTGAACTCCCAGTCCTCGTTTGCCAGAACTCTGTCTCCTATCAAAACCCCCGTTTTTCCTCCTGGCATCAAATCCAACACGACATCACCACTATCATCCAGCCAAGAGATTCTCAAGGATGTAGCTGAAATGAAAGAGGACTTAATACGAATGTCTGCTATTTTACAGACAGACCCAAACTCTACAGTCAGAAAAGGCTTCCAGTCACATGGTCCCAAAGAGGCTAAGCTAGAGGATGAGGAGCCGTATCGGATTGTGGAGAAAGTGAAACAAGACTTGGTCAAAGTTAGTGAAATCCTGACTAAGGATGCTGGAAAGGATGGGAGGACTTCTCCAGCAAGAGGTTCACTGGATGACATACACTTCTCAAAAGTACAAGTAGAACAACCACCAAGCAACTGGAGCTATCCACCGAGATACGAAACTGTGGTTTCTGAAGCCAGATCCAAATCAATTCCTGACAGAGATTTTAATCTTTCCAAAGTGGTTGACTACTTAGCCGGTGATGTGGGCAGCAGTTCGTTTTCCAAATCACACGACACCAAGCATAAAGGAGATGAAAGCAAAAGAGAAGGAGAGGGCAAGGAGAAACAGAAAAGAGTCCTAAAACCAACTATAGCAGTTCAGGAGCATAAGCTCAAAATGCCCCCAACAAACATGAGATCGTCCCCTTCAGACAAAGAAATTAGTAAAATAGCAGATGCACTTTTTGGAGGAGACACTGTTCTAGAATCCCCTGATGATATCTCACATGAACAAGATAAAAGTCCTCTCTCAGACAGTGGGTTTGAGACCAGGAGTGAGAGAACACCTTCTGCCCCTCAAAGTGCAGAAGGAACAGGTCCCAAAGGCCTTTTTCAGGATATCCCAGTTCCACCAGTAATCACTGAGACTAGAACTGAAGTAGTGCATGTCATCAGGAGCTATGAGCCAGAAGATGACAAGCAGTCTGCAATGGAAGATGCTAATTCTGCCAGAAATATTGATTCAGACTTTAAAGGGCACCAGTCTCCATCTCCATCCTCTCCAGACCAGAATAAATGCTATTCAGTAAAAGCCAGCCCTGATGAAGATCCAATGGGCAAAGGGATGAGAGTAAAGGAGGAAACTCACATCACTACCACCACCAGGATGGTGTACCACAAACCTCCTGGCAAAGAAGCTCCATCAGAAAGATGCGAGGAAACAATGTCTGTGCATGACATAATGAAGGCTTTTCAATCTGGGAAGGACCCATCTAGGGAGCTGGCTGGACTGTTTGAACACAAGTCTAGTAATGAGGAGGCATCACAAAGAGTCCTTGAGGACATCAATTCCAAACCTAAGGTTGAAAGAATAATTGAGGTTCACATTGAAAAGGGCAACAAAACAGAACCAACAGAAGTAATTATCAGAGAAACAAAAAACCACGCAGAGAAGGAACTGTATTATTACCCAGCGAGTAGACAAGAAGATGAGGAGCCTGAGGAGTCCCTTCCAGTGTACCTCGATTCCCCTAGAGTGAACACACCCATGTCCCAGGAAGAAGATAGTCGTCCTAGTTCAGCTCAGCTTGTGGCAGATGACTCATATAAAACATTAAAGCTACTTAGCCAACAATCTGTAGAGTATCATGATGACGGATCATCAGAGCTTAGAGGAGAATCTTACAATTTTGCAGAAAAAATGCTACTTTCTGAGAAATTTGACCAGTCCCATTCAGACACAGAGGAATATTTGAGAGATAGGTCTCAGATACACTCACCAGGCAGAGGTGGTCAGAGTAAGGGTAAGTCACTTGGGCCAAGAACAGAGTATGTGTTTAGGTCATCAAGAAATGTCTTTGACAAATCTGGGCGAGTGGCTAATGTTGACGATAACTTTGATAAACTGACGCTTTTGCAGTATTCCTCTGAGCCTGGCAGCCCAAAACAGTCTGTTTGGATGCGTGTGTCAGATGACACACAGGTTAGGGACAGAGAGCAAATTGTTTATGAGGACAGAGTGGATAGGACTGTTAAAGAGGCAGAGGAGAAACTCAGTGAGGTATCTCAGTTCTTTCGAGATAGAACAGAGCAGCTCAATGATGAGCTCTCCTCACCAGAGAAAAAATCTCGCAGGCCAGACTTCCGAGAATCGCGATCAGGGCCCAGTTCAACCCAGAGTAGCCCAGAGAGGTCACCCTATAGAAGTGGGGGTAGTGGGGAGGACTGGAGTAGAGAGAGACTTAGAGATAGGTTTGGTTCCAATGACAGAAAATGTGCCAGTTTGCCCAGCAGTCCAGAAAGGAGGGTATTACTGCAGTTCACAGATGCAGACGCAAGAAAACAAGGAACTGGTAAATCACATGGAGGTGCAGGTGATAGCCCCAAGCCTCTTCAAATGTCTTCCTCCAAAGTTAGTGCAGTGAGGCAAAAGTTTGAGCAGGATACTCAAAAGCAGGATAGAAGTCCTCAAGGAGGCCAAAATTCAAACCCTCCAATCAGAAAACTCCAAGAAACTAAGCTGCCTGTTTATCAGGTCTTTACCAGTTCTAGTATTCCAAAAACACCAGATAGTCAAGGAAACCAAAGGAAAGGCCTGGAGATTGAATCAAAAAAGTTCTCACCCAAGCATGAAGTCAGTGGAAAAGATCAGGAAGAAAACAAGATGTTCAAAATATGGGAGGGCCAAGGGTGCAGACCCTCTAAATCTCAATCTCCCAAACAATCTAATTCTCCAACCCATGATACTACAAAAGATTGCAATAGCAGTGAGACCCAAAGACAAGAAACAACTAAGAAAATAATCTATACAGAATTTGTTGTCAGGGAAAGTCCAAATAGCGACGATAGTCTAAAAAAAAACTCGGAATCGCAAATTCCTGTAAGAAAATCATCTAATTTCTCAGAAAATCACAAAACTAACTCTTTAAAATTAGATGGACCACATGAAAAGTCAGGGTCTCATACACCTACTTTACCTAGGAATCAGTTACACAGCAGCTCTGAATCCAGTAAGTCTACTCGTGGGTCATCAGTAGGAAAATCCACAGTTTCATCAGAGAGTAACCAGACAACCATAGTTTGTAATGGTGTTGATGATGAACAAGTACAGTATTTGGATCAAGTAACTCCAGTAGTTGCTACGGAGGGTTTCAAAGACATTAAACCCTTACCTGTGTATGTCAGCATCCAAGTAGGGAAGCAGTATGAGAAAGAAACAACCTCAGGGCAGCTGGGAACTTACAAGAAGATAGTGAGTCATGAGAGTAGAACAGTCCATGAAACTAGAGGTGCATTTTACTCTGTCAAACAAAAGCAGTTGCCATCTTCTCAAGGAAGTCCAGAAGATGACACTCTGGAACAAGTGACTTTCATGGAGAGCTCAGGAAAAAGCCCCATCACCCCTGAGACCCCCAGCTCAGAGGACTTAAGCTTGACATCCAGAACTCCAGACTCTGTAATAGGATTCATGACTGGCATGCCAAGCCCTATCCCAGAGGAGTCTGAGGAGGAAGACGGGAAGACCTTTGTGTACAAAGAGCCCTCAAAGGAAAAGTCCAAGTCAGCTTCTCTGGAGAGTCACAGTAAAAAGCAAGATGGAGAAAGGGGAAAGTCAAAAGACAAAAGAGTTGCTTATATAGAGTTTCCACCCCCTCCTCCTTTAGAAGCAGAGCAGTCCAAGGCTGAGAAAAGGACCTCACGTGCTTCTTCTAAAACAGATGCAGAAATGATGGAGGTAAACCTGCAAGAGGAACATGATAGGCACCTTTTAGCTGAGCCTATCATCAGAGTTCAGCCACCATCTCCTATACCCCCTGGAGATGATAACAGCGACTCCAGTGATGATGAATCTGTCTTCCATCCCATCCCTGTCAAAAAGTACACCTTCAAAATGAAGGAAGAAGCAGAGATACATCAGAAACACAAAAAGTCAGAGAAAAATGGAAATAATAAGGAACCTGGAGTTAATGGTGTTTTAAAAGGGGAGGATGCTGACTTTGAACAAAATGGTAATGACCAGTCAATCACTGACTGCTCCATAGCAACCACAGCTGAGTTTTCTCATGACACAGATGCCACGGAAATTGACTCTTTGGATGGGTATGACCTTCAGGACGAGGATGATGGACTGAGTGAGGACCCTAAAACATCTAGCTTGTCTAATGATGGGAAAGCAATGGACCGCTCATTTAGTCAGTCTAAGCTTGAAGTGATAGAAGAGGAGAAATGTGAGGAAGGAGGGGATAATGGAAAGACTAAAGGCAGCGAAGCGGCAGCAAAAAGTAGTGGAGATGACAAAGACTATACCCTTGAAGGAAGACATCCTGATAGACAGGGCTTTGCAGAGAACTATTTTGGATATCAACTTCAAGAGGAGCTAAATTCAACTTTTAAAACAGTTGCCACAAAAGGTCTGGACTTTGACCCTTGGTCCACTAAAGGGATTGATAACGAAGGGGTTTTTGACTCAAAAGCAAAAGAGGAGGACCCTAAGCCCTTCAGTTTATCGGTGGATGACAAATCACAGGCTACAACACCTGATACAACTCCTGCTCGAACACCAACTGATGAGAGCACACCGACTAGTGAGCCTAACCCCTTCCCTTTCCACGAAGGGAAGATGTTTGAGATGACCCGCAGTGGTGCTATTGACATGAGCAAGCGGGACTTTGTTGAAGAGAGGCTTCAATTTTTCCAGATTGGTGAGCATTCCTCTGACCCTAAAACAGGGGAAAAGGGGAGAGGGGGCAAGGTCCTGGGGGTACTTTCCTCTCAGTCAAAAACAGGGGAGAGGACCCCAGTAGATGGGAAGGTGATGGTTCTAGCTACTAGTGATACTACCTTAGACAGCAGCACTACATCAACAACACCAACAGCATCTACAGCAAAATGCAGCCCTGCACAGCCTGGCAGTGACACAGGCTATGCTGGTACTGATAACCCTGCCTGTGAAGCCATAGCTGAGACTGCCTCATCATGCACAATCACAGCCTCTAAAGTTGATTCCAAATTACGAACTCCTATTAAGATGGGCATTGCTGCCTCCATAACTGTGAAAAAAGACTCAGGGGATCTCACCAATTGTAAAGCTGAATTATCAGAGGGTCAGATGGTGCCAGAATATATTAGTATTGAGGGTCAGTGTAAAGACAAACACCCAAGCAGGCATGTGGAGCCCAGTCAGGAAAAGAGAGACTACCCTTCTGAAAACAGCAACAACAACAACAACCTTGAGTCCTCCAGTGTTCAGGCCAACTATATCCAGTGTGGTAGTGTGGTTTTTAATTTGCAGTCCTCCTCTAAACCCACCCTTCAGAAAGCTAGCAGGATAGAAACACTATGCTGTAGGGAGAAGGATGAGAGAGTGGAAGTTCACAACAGCAGTCAGGTCCAGAAAAATGAAACACTAAAGGAAAATGAAGCAAAGCAGCCCAAGTCAAGGCTTCCAGTTAAAGCATCAGGGTGGTCATTCCATACACAGGGAACAGCCATCGGCAAGCAGAAGCCCAAACAAGCAGTAACAGCTGAGGTCAGGAAGAGAGGAGAACCAGCCATAGCTAAAGTAGAGCCCAGATCGAGAATACCAATCAAAGATGTTAAAAAGAGTAGTCCTGCTGCCACAGCTAGCTCACCTGTTTCAGTACGAATTAGCTCACAGCCAGTAAAAAAGCTCAACACAGAGAGAGCAGCCATACAGTTGCCCACAAGGTTGCCACTTAAGGAGAGGCATCAGTCTAGCAGTGTCACAAGTGAGGGGACACCCAGACAAAAGAGACAGGATAATGCTAGTGAGCTTTGTAAGCGCACCATCGAATACTTTAAGGACATTAGCGGGGAGACGCTAAAGTTGGTGGACCGCCTATCAGACGAGGAGAAAAAGACGCAGACAGAGCAGTCGGAGGAAGAGAGCACCTCCCGAAGCACCTCTCTGTCGGACGCCTCCCAGCCTTCCCAGCCCTCCCAGCCCTCCCGCTCATCCAGGTCTGGTAGAGGTTCGAGGGCTGAGGCCGGGGCCGCGTCCATAAGGGCAAAGGTGGCGACGACGGACAGGGCTTCCGGCAGTGAGAGGATCAGGAGGAGTAGGCGGACTGGTGGGAAGGAGGGCAGTCAGGGACTCACAGGGTCTCGAACACCTCCCATCGCGGAGATCAAGCCTAGTTTGTAAAACTTTCACACTATGTTTAAAATACATCTATATATTTAAATTTTTCACTTAGTTGCATGACATTGTTGTGATCATTTAATGGATTGACTGGAATGCCTGTGGCGTGTTTACATATTCTCAAAAAGTAGCTGTCATTTAAATTTCTTTTTGTTATCGATGTACTGTGTACTGTGCTGTCAGTATTGCAAGATTGTCTTTCCTCCTTTTCTGTCTTTTAACCCTGTTAAACCTAAACATATAAGAGTAAGCATGCCAGTAGAGATGACTGGTCACTGGCACAACCAGTCACATGTTTGACAACTTCCTGGTCTATTTGTCTGTTCAGAATAGTTATTGACTTGTTGTGACAGTTTGTGTTTGTAGAATTTGTTTATGTAAATGTCCTTGAGACTAACCAATGTTTACAAAAAACACAAAATCTGCATGGTCACATTTTTAGTCTAAACTTGTAGAGGTCTGTTGTTGAAAGTCCTATTGTGTTTTGTGTAATTGTCATGACAGTTACTGCCTGCTTAAAGGATACATAGCAGAAACAGTCACAGATCACCACTTAATTTGTAGACACATTTAAGTTTGTCATAATGTCTGTAGGATAAAATATCCTTTTTTTGCCATCTTGGGGTTATTCATACACTAAGCTAAATTTATTTGTTATTATTCTGATAAACGTCTGTTTTCTTTAACTACATTAAATGGAGACGCAGCAAAAAAAAATTTTTTATTATCAGTTTCACAATAACAGTTGTAAAGTTTTAAAGATGAAAAGATGGCCACAAAAGGAAATAATTCATTTATTATTCTATCACATTTATGTGAAGGGGATGAAGAATGTCTATTCTGTTAATGTACTTTTGTCTTTCATTAACAACAGGTCCCCAAAGTCCTTGTGAGCGAACAGACTTGCGCATGGCTATTGTTGCAGATCACCTGGGACTTAGTTGGACAGGTGAGAACCTCAATACTTCGCTTCTTTTCTTAATCATCCTTTCCCCAACTGTTTCTTTTTAAAATGTGTTGCTCACTGCAAAGACGAAATTCTGATTTCAAAAGCACAACTGGTTTGAGTACAGGAGTGGGGGGCTGGAGGTGGAGAATGGGGGCTTGAACAGTACAATGACATCAACCGTACACCTAGAAACAACAGCCAGTATCCATTTAATATAGTGTAACTAGGGCTGGGTGATATGGCCAAAATTTTATGTCTCGATAACGATAAACATACGAAACATAGAACACCCTCTTGTGAATCTCCGCCTCCACTGTGACCCAACATGCATCATATGAATCAGGTAACATGACTTTAGTCGTGTGTTTTCAGCTGGGCATTTCATATCTCGGTTCGAGTGTAACTCACAAAACTCACATTTCTCCACCGTGTAGATTGGACCCATATCTTTACAGATGTGTTTGGTAACAGCAGCCGTAATCTCCTTCCATCTGCAGGAGCTAGGAGCTACATGGTGTGTGACGAGTAAAAGCCTGTTGCAGCATCTGGAGTTTATTTTGAGCGCTTACGCTAACACTCGATGCTGCATTTGCAGCTTTTGCTCGTTGACTGTCTCTATTCTTTGTTGTGGTTTTTGCGCAGGTGATAAAATAAATTCGTGGTGTTGGAGTCCGTTGTTGGGACCAGGAGCCGGCAAACTATCCAAACAGCTGTTGTCTGATCCACGTTGGTCTTTTTATATTTCAACCACATCCATGAAACAGAAGTTATCCCTCTTTTAGTTACAAGCTCCTCGGTTTGGGTTAGCTGGTTATCCTGTTGACCCTGGTCTAAAATGCACCCGCTACCGTCTGCCTCCATGTTTGTTTCTGTTTTGCTTCGTGGCACATGCATTGGCATGCTGTAAAGGGTATTTTGACATAAATTAGTGCCGTAAAACTCCTAACCATGCCGTAAACAATAGAGCTTTATTTTTGACTATAGACATTTTCTATCATCCAGATGAAATATTTTGTCATATCGCACAACCCTAAGTGTAACATTGTTTTAGACAGTAAAAACAGGGCTCAAAACTGCCTTTAAAAAGTGCAGGGGACATGTCCCCCCCTGCACCCCCCCCCATTACATCCATGGCTCACTGTCATCTTTAGGCTGACTGAAGACAAACTGTAAGTTCTTTACATGTTTATGTCCAAACCCGAATATTCACACAGTCAAACACTCAGGGATGTTAGGGCTAATTCATGCTTTTAATAGGAAAAGAGCTTAAATTTTAAAAAAATATGTTATGGCCTCTTTTAGTTTTTAAGATTGACATCACAGTTTGAGGATTTACGTTTGAGTTGGTTCTTGTATCCGTCGACAGAGCTAGCTCGGGAGATGAATTTCACTGTGGATGAGATCAACCACATCAGGCTTGAGAATCCCAACTCTCTGACAGCACAGAGCTTCATGCTTCTTAAGAAATGGGTCACTCGAGAAGGGAAACATGCCACAAGTAAGTATTTTTACAGCTAGAGATCTTACTTTTCATTTTTGTCACAGTCTTGATTTAAGAATAAAGACTTGTAAATGTTTATGATTTAAAGTAAAAATTATTACTATTATCGCTATATTATTAGTATTATCGCTTTTTTTCTTTTGGGACTCAAAAACGTTTTTATTCTTTCTTTTTTTCCTTCACAGCGGATGCCTTAACTACAGTGCTGACCAAAGTCAATCGAATGGATATTGTGACTTTATTGGAGGGTCCAATATTTGACTATGGTAACATTTCAGGCACGAGATGTTTTGCCGATGATAACGCAGTTTTCCGGGATCAGGCTGATGGTAAAGTTTAGCTCCACTAGCTGAGCCCTGGTTTTTTTTGTGATGTGCCAATACATGGGTCACATGACCTGATGCAAATCTGTGACGCAGCTAATTTACAGTCAGATTTGTACTTTATTTGGACAACTGGGTTCCACTGTTCCTGAATAGCATGTGTAGTATTCATTGATATTTAAAAAATACCTATATTTTAAAACTTTAGTTTTATTTCATTTGTGTTTGTTTAAGACTTATTTATTATTATTATAAATAAGTATTTAAATATCAGATTTGGGCATGCATTCACAACCCATGGTAAATCCAGTTGTCACAAATGAGCACTTTTACTAATAAAATATATGTAAGTGCATGCTGCATACTTGTACAAACTGCTGAAAATATCCCTTGGTTCTATTTGACTTGAGTAGAAATGATTTAACTCTGTAGAGTCTGCTTTTCTCCATTTTTTTAGCTTAGCTCTTCTAGTGCTCCTCCAGTTCCTCTGAGCCTTCCTTTGATAGATGACAGAATCTCTTCCCATGAAAAAACAGACTGCTTCCTCCTCTTCCTCCTTCTCCTCCTCCTCCACCTGCATCCCACCACCTCCCAGTTGCTGATAACAACATTTAACAGCTCTTAACCTGTTTAAGAGTCACTCCTTCTTGCAGTTTATCAACATTATTCATTCGTTGTATTGTTTCACAGCATGTTTCACAATTTTAGTGTTTTATGTTTTTTCTTTGTCTTTTTTCCATTTTCTTTTCATCTCTTCTGCATGTCGTTTCTCTTTTTCATTTTTCTCATAGTGTGTGTGATTATCCCCTTAACTCCCAGAAGCGCTGAAGCAGCCTTTATCATGCCGGCCCCAAGCTCAGTCTTTCTAACACCAACACCAACTCCTCCACCCACTCCCCTCACACCTACTACCTCTCATTCCTTTTCCTCACGCCGCTCTCCAAGTTACGAGTCCTCCATTTTGCTCAAAGACTTGGCACCTTCAGCACCATTTGGGTCGACACAATCCAAAATCTGCACTTCTCGCTCTCCATGCCCGCCTCCTCTGTACCTCTCTGCAAACCCTTTTGCCTTCCCTTTCATGCCCTGTTTAACCTCCCCCATACCCCTGATCACCTCACCTTTACCTTCCTCACCTGTACCTTTGTCGCCAACATATTCAGTCACATCTTTTCAAACTTCTCCCACATCTCCAGTCCTTTCACAAGCAGAAACAGTCACCCTTTCACTCACATTATCTGGCTCCTTAGAGGACCTGTCCAGTCAAACTGCATCCTCCATCAACACCACCACCACTCCAAGCAGCCTCTCTGTCATACCTTGCTCTGATGAATCCAACCTCTCTCAACAGATCGCTACACTCGTATCACCCATCCTGTCCTCATCCTCATGCAAGGCCTCACCCTCTGTTATCACTTCTGCAAGCAAAGATTCTTTAGTGGCCCAGCTGGCCTCCTCCTCCCGCCCTGTTTCCCCTCTTTCTGTTTGCACTCTCCCTCCGATCTCCCCCTCAGGGTCCCGTTGTCCTAGCCCTAGCCCTCCTTCCCCTCCTATCCGCTCCTTGTCTCCTTGTCCTGTTTGCCAGTGCAAATGTGCGCCGTCAGTCAACCCATCTCCTGCTCGATCCCGCATCGACCCTTCTAAAATGGAAGTATTCATTTAGACTTCTTCATCCTTTATCCTGTAACGTCTCTTCTTCTTCTACACATCTCTCATCTGTCATCTCTATCATGTGAGCATGTAACAGAACACCCTAGCAAAAAACATAATCTTACACACTATTATGGTGCCATGTGTTTCACTTTACCCATCTTACCTCACTAAAACTAGAAATTGTAGTTCTGGTCAAATATAATTCTTAAAGGGATACTCCACCAGAAAGTGATTTTTTTGTCTATTGTCATATTCCTCAGAGTTAGATCAGTGGGCAAAAATAATTTGTAAATAGCCCAGCCGTTTTCCTGATCCAGCTGTAAGTGAATGGCAACAACTAGTAGTTACCATTCACTTACAGTGTTTTACGCTAAGCTAAAGGAGTACTGCCAGATCAGGAAAACGGCTGGGCTGGTTACAAATTGTTTTTGCCCACTGATCTAACTCTGAGGAATATGACAATAGACAAAAAAATCACTTTCTGGTGGAGTATCCCTTTAATCTGCAATTTTCTAAAATGTTACTTGTTATTTTTGTGCAGTTTCATGAATATTACTAATAAATGTATGTTGTAAAGTGTTTGCATTTTTTGCAATTTACTGGCTATTTTTCAAATGTATTTGGCTTACTGTTACTGTAGTGGAGCTTTCTATTATTACATCTCAGCTAGTGGTTTACTGGATACATGCTTCACATTTTAGTCTCTGTGTCATCGGTCATGTCATGATGTCATACAGTGTTTGTGCTAGGGGTTGTGTGTGTCTGTGTGTGTGTGTGTGTGTGTGTTGCATCGTTTCATGGCTTCCAGATGTGTTTGTCTGTACATTTGTCATCCTGTCACCTACAGATTATCAGAGCATTCTAGCGGAGCTCCAGTCCCCTGCCACTCTCCACTCCAACCCCTACTTCCTGGAGCCTGAAATCCCAGTCACTCCCAACCCTTCTCTTGTTCACCATCAACAGCACCATTACCCAGAACCAGAAACCTTGTTCCACACCGACACCCAGCCTCAGCCACCACCTTGGAGTCCAGAGATAGAGCCTTGTAGCAGAGAGCCTGACAGCCCCCCTAAGAGCCCCCCCAGACCCTGTGAGCTTGCCCTGACTCTCCCTACTTTTGAACTTCCTGACCCTGATCCGTCTAAGGTCAGAAAGCCCCACATTGCACTGAATGACCAGCTGCTATTGAGCGAAGAGGAGGACAAATCTTTTCACGAGCCCACCCTCAAGCCCAGATCGCAGTCCTTCCCAGCGATGTGCGAATTTGACGTTGACATGGCGTTTTCTACATCTTCCCCTTCACTGTCCTCAATGTCATCAATAACTCCATCGTCCCCTGACAGAGCACGAGTGGGAGATGGAGGAGAGCGGATTGTAGCCCTGAATGAGACAAAAGAGGACGCAGGTTTGAAAGGAGGTAAAATGGAAGTGACAGAAGATATAGAGAAGGTTGTTGAGATAATCGTAGCACAGTTAGCAGAGGAAAACAGATTAGTGGAAAAGTTGTTGGAGACGGATTTGATTAAAAATGTGGAAAGAAAGTGTGAGATGGTTACAAAAGACAGGTCTATGATGGCAGAAGATGATCTCATTTTAGTGGAACAGAAGTGGTCAGTTGAGCAGGAAAAAGACGAAGTAAATAAAAAGCATGACCTCATTCAAGATGGGAGTACAGGGGGAGGATGTGAGGTGGAGAAGATTGAAGATGTCTCAAAAGAATCCCATAGTCTGATGAATGCTGAGCATTATGTGAAAAGGGATGCAGTAGACGCTGAAACTATCAAAGAAGGTGTTGATCAAACACCTGAGATTCAAACATGTGATGGGAACTGTGAGGAAATCATCCAACAGAAGGACAGAATGAATGACTTTGATGGAGATGATAACCCGGCCCCAGAGGACCAGACTGTAGCTGACCTCTCCCCACAGGCCTGGGCTGAAGCACTTAAACAGCTTCAACCCAGTGAGTCTGGATCCAATGAGGAGGAAGAGGAGAGAAGTGGAGAAATCCAGGATGAGGCCTATGGAACTTTACTGAAGAAGGAGAAGAAAGAAGAAGGCTCAGAGGAGAAGGAGGAGGACGAAGAGACAACTGAAGCCAGGGATCATGGAGAAGTTGAGCATGCAGAAAAAAACGTGCGTTCACTTTCAGGTTGGCACAGTGATTCATCCAGTGTCAATGTGGAACCACCAACACCAGGTCGCAGCGTCAGTTCAGACCTGCTGGACAAACAGGAAAGGTAAGAAACCCCACTACCACTGTAATGAATCTTTCCATGAAACATCAGGTTTTATTTTAAATTATGATGTAATCAGAAATGTTCTGTTTCCTGTCAAACAGCCAGGAAAACTCTAGTGACTCCATCACTTCCTCGTCTCGGGGTGAATCAGGGAGGTCTCGACAGAATGGCAATAATTCAAAGCACTCACCTCAGGATGGCTCATCAGAATCATCAAACAGCAGGAAGGATGGAACGCTGCTGTCAGAGAAAAAAGTTCAGGTAAATTCATGCATCCTAATAAAAACTACATTGCGCGGTTGTGATTATTTTGCATGCACTTCCATGCATTTTGGTTGTTATTTGAATGTCATGGTTTTCTGAGATTCTTTCTAGTTCTGGCCAACAATGAAGTTAAAGCACAGCTCAGGACTAACAAACATGTTATGTAACAGATACCTGATGTAATGTGTGATCCCCTCCACAGCGAGTTAGTGTAGAATGTGGTTCAGAGGAGGAAGAGACTGTAACCACCAGAATCTTCAGACGTCGTCTCATTTTAAAGGTACCCCGAAAGCCTCACAGAGGCACCCTGGGTCTTGGTTTGGTTTAGTTTAGATGAAACCACTCATTCTGGTGGGAGCTCTAGTTGTGGTTTTGCTTTGTGTTCTGGTAGGTTTCTCTGTGTGGGTCTTTGTGTGTGTGGATTTGTTTCCACAGGTATATTAGTTAGTATACGTGCGTCACCATCTTTGACTGAACACTAACTCATTCTCTCTCTCTAACATGGACATCCTTTTCTCTTGAGGTTTCCTTGCAGTGTGGTGATGGTGAAGGATTACTTCTCTTTTTTCTGTTTTCTTGTATTATTTTGTCATCAATAAGCTGTGACACGTGCACTAACCCTAAACACTTGCAGGGTGAAGAAGCAAAAAATGTCCCAGGTGAGTCTGTGACAGAGGAGCACTATATGGACCACCAAGGGAACCTCGTCAGTCGAAAAGTAACGTATAAAAGTGTTACTGCCTTACTTAACTCTGCAGTTAACCTAGTTTAAAGGCACACTATGTAACTTTTTCATATTTTTAAATACTTTCCTTGAGCCAGTCTGTGCTAATCTGACCCTTTACAGAGTTAATGAAAACTCACTCAGCCCCATCTGCTGCTTGGATCCAGAATACCACGTTTTCAACTTCTGAGTCTCCAGTCCGGTGCCCTGAAGTCTCACAAAGTCACGTATCTCGCGAGGGTTAGGCTAACCCAATGTGGCTAGCTGTTATGCTAGCACCAGAGTGTTTTTAGCTCATGATTCCTGCTCTATTTCTATCTGTCCCTGTTGAACACAGCTGATTTCTTTGAATGAGTGATGAACCGCTCCAGGAGAAAGCAATGAAGGCTGAGGAGACATGAAATCCCTGCTTTTTTGTGATAGTTTCATCCTAAAATGACTGATTTTGCAGCACATTTTTCAAAAAGTTGTGGTCAAAGTTGTGATTTTTTTTAAAGCTTTTTTGTTTTGTTTTATTATACTGTATTTCACACACAGTCAACCTCTTCACTCACACACACACACACACACACACACACACACACACACACACACACACACACACACACACACAGAGTATGCACTGTTTCACCATAACATGAAGACAAGATGCCATAATCTCCATGACAACAATACTGACAGCCTGTCTCAGCATCACTCAGACTCAAAGATTCACTGGTTCAGCAGAAAGAGTTTAGAAAAGAGAAGAGGTTCCTCGTGTGCACTGGATACAAACGTCACGTGGTTAATCATGTTTTTTTTTAAATTAACAGTGTTCAGAGGAATTCACAGGGCTGGGTACCATACTTTTTGGGTACTACTACTTTAACGATACCTGGTTTTCGATACCGGTACTTTTTTCGGTACCTATATGTATAATTCTGAGAGAAAATAACAAAGAATTAAACATGTTTTAAAATAAAAATATATATATAAACCATTGTTTTGTGGCATATATGTGCATTTACTATTATTACCGGTATTTATTGCTCACCTTGGGAACTTTCTGTTATGTCACGGTCTTCCCCTCACACACCTCCGGATACAGCAGAAGCTGGAAGCTCGGAGTCTTTTGTTTTCCCAGTCGGACTGAAGCTGTCGGCGCTGCAGCTCGCAAGTTAATTCCATATGCAATGCGTGGCTTCGACTAATTGCTGGAATGCCTGTTTTTCGTAGCACAAATCTCATTGCATATGTTGCATTTTGTTCTGTTCCCGTTTACCTTTCCAAAATGCAGCCAAACTTTAGAGTTTTTCTGAATTTTTAACCCGAAACTTGCTACGCTAACTATTTTTGAAAGGGAGGGGAGGGCTCTTCTCCTCCATGTCTCACCTGTGTCTCCACCCTTGTAGCAGCACAGGTGGAGAATTGAAGCATCT
Organism: Callopanchax toddi; assembly: GCA_006937965.1. Classification (NCBI taxonomy): domain Eukaryota; kingdom Metazoa; phylum Chordata; class Actinopteri; order Cyprinodontiformes; family Nothobranchiidae; genus Callopanchax; species Callopanchax toddi. The sequence goes on along the minus strand of SSNR01000096.1, from coordinate 868,422 downwards.
CATTTACAGGGACATTAGTACCATGTTTTAGTACCCAGCCCTAATCAGAAAAATGAGTTTATCTCCCACCGCTACTATAAAATCTGGAGAGTGGTTGAAATCCTCTTTCATCAGCGCCCACCTTTAGCATGCAAACGCCCCCTTCAGAGCTCAAAATGTTTCACCGCCCCCCTATGTGGTCTGAACGCCCCCTGGGGGGCGCTACAGCCCCCGTTGAGAAACACTGTTTTAGAGATTTAAAATGGACACCAGGGGGTGCTAAAAACAATTCAAAGCTTCATAGTGCGCCTTTAAGAGTGGTTAGGTTTTTTCTTCAAAAACAGACAAATCTTCATATCTTTTCTCCCTTTGATTGACATCCTTCTGCCTTGAGCAGGTGATCAGAAAGGTCATTCGGCGGGTGTCAACTCCCACACCAGATAACCAAAGAGATGACAGGTGGCACCGTAGCCTTCAGCACAGTCCCAGTCAGCAGGAAAATGAGTCAGAGGTTGGCATAAAGATACCCTACACTGTGTTGTTTCACAGAAGGTCTAATCCACATGAAGAACCTTTTTCTTCTTCTTAGAGGTCATCACTGGTTATGAGACCTCAAACATTGGGTTGTTTGGCTTAAAGCTGCACTAATAGGCATCCTGCTGTAAATACAATGACATACAACCTCATATTTTAAATTCATCTTTGAAGTGTAATTTGAGAAGATAATCCATTTTATCCTTGATTTAAACTGTTTTGTAAGAGTGCAGCTCTAAGTTAAAACTCAGAATTGTTTCCATTTTGTTTTGTTTTTCTTCAGTGCTGTGGGGGATGTTTGCTGTTATTGTATTAAATGAACTGTCCTCATTAACTCTCAGAAGGAAAACATCCAGTTGCAACATTGCATGATGTTTTTTGTGTTGAATCTGAAAACAAAACATGATGCTGACTGTTTTACTCCTGCTGTGTGGTTTTAATGGTCTTTTAAATCTATTTCATCAACTTGATGACTAATGATTGCTGTGAAAATGTCTTCCTCTGTTCTGAACTCTGCTCTAATAACATTTGTCCTCCAGGTATCTAACTAGTGTGGGTCCTGATTATGTTACTAACCTTCACCAGCGTCAAATCAAAAACTGATTCAGATCAAATCACTATGAAATACATGTTGCTCCAGCAGTGGGGGGAGATTTTCTTGCTTGTCTTTTTGCTTTTTTATATGAGCTTTCTGCTCGTCTTCAGTTTGAATTTAGTTTCATGCTAATATAGGAAAAGAAGACATTTTAACTTCATTTTTGGTGTTTTTTCTAACAGGGCGAAGGGGCAAGGAAAACCAGGCGGAAAGATGAGAAAAAATCAGGGGATAAGAAGCACCACTAAATGAGGCTGCTTTAGTTTTACCAGGTACAGTAATTCACTCTCTTATGGTAATCTGTTGTTGTTTGTTCATTTTAGGCTGTGTGTGGCATGTACATACACACTAGACCATTTTTACTGTTGTTTTTTTTTACAAATAATTTTCAAAGATGTCATAACAGGAAAGGCACAAACACAGAACCCGATGAAATTAACTTTAATGTTCTTTTAAAATTTTTAAATTCTTCTTTTTAATTAATTTTAGCTGTCAGAATTGCATATTTTGTAATCTAAAGACATTTATTCTGAAAACTAAAAGCAGAAAAAGAAGAATGCAGGGGAATAGACTCTTAGATATGTTTAAATGGATTTCATTTGGCCCTCCACATGTAATAATGACCACTTCTTAGAAACCTGTTGCTTTTCATGCAGGCTTTATGCCACTGGAACCTTGAGGGAACTAATACTTCCATAGATCAACATGTGTGCCATGAAAAAAAAAAAAGATCTGTCATTTTCATTTGATTATTCTGCACACTGAGTCTCAAACGCAAGCAGGATTTCAAAAGACATTTGGGATAAATTACTCCTTTTAGAGGGAGTTTGTGTCCAGCAACAGCTGCCAGTTTTTATTACATCGTAGCTGTTTGAGATGCTGCACAGACCTTCTGAGCAGTGTGATGTTTTTATGCACATAAAAAATCTATTTTATTTACGGTATTTTTGTCTGTGAATGCAATCAATACCTAAGCTACAAGATATATTAATTGTTTTGCTTTAAAAAAAATTTTATCTATATTTTTTTATCTTTAATTCTGTTTTTGGGGCTAATATAAAGTAAGAATGATTTTACAATTTAAACAATGTTCAACATTTGTATTAAAATAAAAAATAATATGACCACACATTTATTATTTTAGGTAGACTTTTGTATTATATGTCAGTGAATTTAGCAGGTAAATCTTTTCTCAGGTGTTCTGTAAATGAATGACTGCATCTCTTCATGTTTTCACAGATTAACTCTAATTTCAGTAACAGTTGCCTCGTGATTTTTGTTCCTCTTGTAGCTTTGATAAACATAGTTACTAATAATGAGACTGTCACCTCCTGGAAGAGAAGAAAATATTGCTAAATGGTCCTTAAACCAAATAGATGGACAGAGCCATAAAGGGCTGACTAGCATTATCTCCTGGCTCGATGTTTGCCATCTGAGTGTGTGTGTGTGTGTGTGTGTGTGTGTGTGTGTGTGTGTGTGTGTGTGTGTGTGAATAATAGAGCAGATCCAAAGAGCAAATGGCTTATTGGTGGTACACACACCTCAGCATTCTGCTCAAACCCTCCATGCTTTGTTTTTGTCTGCTAAATCCCAAACTCACAACAGCATTGTAGCATCCTAAAGAGTTTGTTATCCTGCGCACCAGACGGCTAATCCCTGCTGCTGCTCACCTTTATGCTTGGTTTCTGGGAATCATTCCATTTGTGAACAACTGACTCACAAAATAAAATGGCACTGCTGTGAGATCTGGCAGAGTTTCTGTGGTAACAGGGGTCACCATAACAACCACTTACAGTCAGGTTTCACCATCATGTCATTATATGATGCAAAGGAGTAGAAGGTGGTGGCAGAAGTGGGTCAGAATTTACATTTTCATTTAAATAAAAATGTAAATGATGTATAATCATATTAAAATAAATAAATAATAAAAATACATTTAAAATATGTTTTAAAGGATTTTGTACATTTTAAAGAAACTCTCATCATTTGAAATGTATAAACTCACAAAGATTTTGACATGCTGATGTCACATTTTATTTCTGACAGGTTTACAGGAAACAAGTTCGATGTTTCCTGGGATCAAGTGTTCAGTCTGGCTGGGGAGCTCCAGGGTGAGAACTAAAGGCAACAATCCAGTCTGCAAATTTCTGCTTCAAGCAAATGTTTCCTAACGTGAGGAGTCAACCCTTCTGATCTACGCATGAGCATGAAAACTCACTCCTGACTACTTAAAGGACAGAGGAGGTTCTTACTCCTTGGCCATTGTGGACCAGTGGATAGAGATTTTACTTCCTGTTTTGTGTGAAACAATACGTGCCATGGGTCCACTGATGGTGCAAAAGCCTTCTGAGGAGCATCGTTTGTTGTAAAAAGACAACAAAAACTCAACACAAATGCAACTGTGACCAAAGATGGCACAAGAGCTCAATGCACATGGAAGGGTGAACAGAAAGAAGCAGAAACAGAACAAGTCAAATGGAAGACTTCTGACCCAACTTCAACACTCGCCTTATAGTTTTTCTCAGACCCATTGTTGTCAGGATGTAAAATGTTTAGGGATTTTTTCCTTCCTTTTTAAAACTAACACAAAAGCTTTTTTTCTCTGTATACAAAATTACATTGTGTATAATTCTTTTAAAAAAGAGGGTGGGGCATAAGTTAGTGATGAGAATGCACTGAGGACCTTTTCAAGTGCTTTCATAATCTACCAGAACAGTTTGACTTTTAAAAGATTTGAGTGAAACTTCACAACTTGTTGTATAATTATTAGAGCAGGTATAATGTTTGTACATGGGGGGGGGGCTGTTTTGATTTTAATAGAGGAAATTTCCAGAAAATTCTTGGTTCCCAAAGTTGGAACTGAAATAATCCTGCAAAAAAGCAGTCTTTCAGAGTTACTCATGTTTTCATGCATGCTGGTCACATTATTTTAAGTACAATTTTTACAAGTTTGCAAACACTGTATTCAAGTGACAAATAAAACCCTTTATCTCTGTACACAATTAGCCCTAACATTTGTCACCTATTTTGTATTTGAAAGGGATAAAGGACGCCATTATTTTATGCTGGGATTAGGATGAAAATCGTTCTATAGCTTCTTGAGGATATAATGTCTTGTCTGTGTAAAAACTGGAGGGCAGCTTCTGCTGAGGAAGAGTGAATGTAAATGCTTGCAAGCTGGCTCTCTGTAAAACTACTTGTACTGTGTGTATTGGCTGTAAGGTGTAGGAGTCTCTGTACACTGTTAGACTGTTTGTAATCATTTTAGCAGTGTGTCCATTTTGGGTTTTCACATGACTGCTGTGGTATTCATGGAAAATTGGGGCATTTTTCTTTAGATTTTTTTTGCGGGGCTGAAATACTCCCTTTATTTTAAACCTACTCACATTAAGGTCACATAAAGACATTGTTTGATTGTAGCTCTAAATAGCATAATGTATGACATAACACTGGATGTTCAAAGAGAATAATTTAATCATTAAATAAATTGTGTTTAACTCTGAAACTGTGTGATCTCTTGAGGCTTGAGAGTCTGTATATGCAGTGTCAAATAGAATCATTCTCACTATCTCACTGAAAACATTTAAACTTTACATTAGGATTTATCTTTGTATTGGTTTTCATTAGAGGCCCATGTAGTACAAGTGTGGTGTTTTACTGATGCAATGGCTCGGTACGCTGGTGTCTATACTGTCAACATAAATACTATGTAATATTTTTTCTTTAATGTTCCTTTTTGGGTGGGTGAGTGGGTTTAAAGGAAGTCAGGTAGGGTGCAAAACCATATCCCCTTCTACTATGTCAATCAGAGGGGGCAGAGGATCTTTTGATATGGCTGAAAACTCAATTTTTGTCAATTTTGTTTGTTTTCACCTGAGCAGATTTTTTGATGTACAATTCTTACTAACAGAGTGAAGCCATTGAAATGTACCTATTCTAGCACTTTGGTTATTCAAGGTCTTTTAGAGGCTTTAGCAGCCGCAATGCCACCACAAATGTTTCAGACGTCTTTAAAAAATAATTCTAAAAATGAAAAAATAAATAAAAATGCAATGATTTCACACTTACGGCTGTTTCTGTTCTCATCCTTGTGTCCTTGAGAATTCTTGGTGTGCAGAGGCCTCGAGGGAGATGCTACTTTTCAGTTTGAGTCACGCGTTTCTTCTCCAATAAAACATCAATTAGCAAAACACTCACAGGGCCTGTAACTTTTATCCTTAGACTCCTTAGACTTCAGGGACAGTTCCGCCACTCCTCGAAGTACGATCACTGCTGACGCATTTGCAACAATATTTCCCCAAAATATGTAACTACTGTTTAGGCTAAGCAGGATCATTTTGAGGCAGCTTTTTCACAATCCCCTTATTATGATTGACACTTTGGATCTTATTTTTTTGCACGCAGAAAGTGCTTCATTGTTTGTTTGTTTGGAACTAGTTGTTCTTTGTGTCATTCCAGACTAGCACGTTGCATTGAAAGATCCAGTCTTATTTGCCATTAACTAAGTAGTACTGGAGGTATCCTGATGGGGTCGCTATGTCGACACGCAGGACCAAGGTCACAGTGTACAACTAGGTTTTGGCAAGCCAGTTTATTATATAATAGTTAAACGGGTTTTCAAAAAAGACATCTATAATAAATTTAAATTCCCCTGTGCAAATTTAACATTTTCAATATCCAGAATATTTTTTTGTCCGCAGAAGGGAAGGGTGTATGTATTTGTAGTTATGTGGAGGTGAAAGTCCATATACACATGAATGATATGTCTTAAATAAATAATTGGAAACTAAAATGTTGATTGTGAAAAAGACAAATGACGTTCTGCAGAGATAAAATGTTATTTTCTTAGGAAGACTTGAATAATGGATATCTACACTACCTATAAAACTGAACTCTTTTCAGGACTTTTCAGTGTCTCAAACTCATGTTTTCCTATTGCAATACAGATTTTAGAGACCTTGAAATGTTATTTTAAATATTAGGGATGTTGAGATATACCTTCAGTTTATAATGTGACAAGTTATTTGATTACGTTTTATTATATGTTACAACGGTTTGCCAAACACTGCGTGCTACACTCAGAGTGAACGCTGCAGCTGCCGTCCTCCTCCCTTTCCTACACCATAACCATGGCGGACAGCGCGAGTGAGAGCGATACTGACGGTGCGGGGAGCAGCTCAGCCACCCCAATGTCGTCCTCGGCTTCAAATTCTGGGAAACCGAGCATAGTAATTTCACAGTTCCGTTTGGAAGAACTGACGAATCGGCTTGCCTCCTTACAGCAAGAGAACAAAGTTCTGAAAATTGAGCTGGAGACATTTAAACTTAAGTGCAAAGCCCTGCAGGAGGAAAATCGGGACCTCCGCAAAGCTAGCGTCACCATTGTGAGTAACGTTAGCTAGCTAACTAGCTCCATGCTATTCCCATGCTACTATATATACCACATTTGTTAGTAAGTTAGCTTTAAGTGGTGTTGTTTGTTTAGTGCTAAATGGTTAACGATAACAAACTTATAGTGCATTGTGGTGCTATCGCTTGTATTCGGACACACCTAATTGATGTTTTGTTAGCTCTGCTACCGTTTGCTGGTTCGATTTGTTGCTAAATTAGCCAGGGTAGCGTATGTCAGGTGGTTGGGCAATGATAGGCAGCTAGTTTGCTTTGTTTTGCTTAGCTTTGCTAACAGAGCTAATCGATTCGTTAATAATTGGCATCTAAACTAAATCATGTATACATTAATTTGTTGTTTGCTGCTTTACCAAATGTTTACTCTCAGGTAAGACGTTGTCATGATGATATACTCCACAAGGGTACGGTAACGAAGTGATAGAAAAATAGCTTAGCATTAACATTGGCATGAGGCAACACCTCATATGTCTCCACGCATGGTTTATCAGCCCCAGCTTCATAAAAATGTGTAACCGATCTTTTGGAAGGGGCCAAAATAGCGTCATAGCAAAATGTCACGCTATTATCAGGGTTCCCATATGGCCCAATATAGTGGAAGGTTATAGGTTATTTTTTACTGTTAATTTGCATGTCTGGGTAAGTGTGGCAAACATAAAATAGTCACTTGTAGTGCATTTTTAGTTTAAATTCAGTTTTCTTAAAGAAAAAAAATTTTCCTTAAAGTAAACTGCTCTAACAAACAGTTTATTTTACTCAAACCAAGAGATAAGTACAGTCACACTGTCACCCTTTGGTTCATCTGCAATGTCAAACCTTGAGTATGTTTGATTTTGATCTACTGACTGAAAATAAAGGAAACATTGAAATGTGATTCTAAGGGAACAAGGAATTTTGAAAAGATAAACTCAAAGATACTCTGTATTAATATTGACAGGACAACTTCCCTGCACCTTTTCCACAATCTACAAATTTTTTCTAAAACTTTGCATACCTGTTATGTTAGGTTTTATTCATGACAAACTGACATTTTCTCACACCTTGTTAAGCATACTTTAGCATTGAGATCAATAAAGAATGAGAAATGAGACCTACAAGGCCATATGTATCATCACACTGTAGTGCTAGCAGCTGTAGCTGTCACAACACATTTTTCTAATGCCCCCATGTTTCATTCTTCCCTTCATCATAGGTCAGCTTGTACTGCAATATCTCTTGACTCATTTGAGAAAATTAGGCTTGCTCACTTTACTGCAGCAATCTCAGGCTGTTGCATATGTGGCTATATATGAGATGACCATGACTCAGGGGTAGAGAGGTTGACCGCTGACCGGAAGGTCAGGGTTCAATACCAGGCCCAAGTCATGTATCGAAGTATACTTGGAAAAGATACTGAACCCCCAACTGCCTCCCAAGCACCATGAAACTGGCTCTGCTCCTCAGGGATGGGTCAGATGTAGAGAACGACTATGTTGTTCTGTGGTATATACGTATGTGGCCACACATCACTTCCCCTTTCCAACTATACTCGATCCTTTGGTATTTGGGTTTAATCATGGTAAAGATCAAGACATTTAGCTGTGCTAGGATGTTGAAAAACTTTGTTTTAGGAATGTTTTTTCTGGCATTGTCCCCGTGTGTTTCTCTCACAGCAAGCAAGAGCAGAGCAGGAGGAAGAATTTATCAGCAACACCTTGTTCAAGAAGATACAGGCTCTTCAGAAGGAGAAGGAAACCTTGGCAGTCAACTATGAGAAGGAGGAGGAATTTCTCACTAATGAACTGTCAAGGAAACTTATGCAAGTAAGTACTGGGTACATTAATGTTTTAGAATACCATTGGAAAACAGCTAAATACTTTTGAATTAGTGTTGTCAAAAGACCCGGTTCTTCGGTACTAAGTCGGTACTAAAACAATTTAAATGTTATGGTTCCAGGATTTATGAGGTACCGGTGGTACCGCCCAGCGGGTCAACCCGGTTTTTGCGGAGCAATCTGATCATTTTTTGTCATTTTCTGTCATTTTGACAAATTAAAATCACACACCTGTGTGTGCGAGAGTATGCGCGCGTGTGCGAGAGTATGCGCGCGTGTGCGAGAGTATGCGCGCGTGTGCGAGAGTATGCGCGCGTGTGCGAGAGTATGCGCGCGTGTGCGAGAGTATGCGCGCGTGTGCGAGAGTATGCGTGCGTGTGCGAGAGTATGCGCGCGTGTGCGAGAGTATGCGCGCGTGTGCGAGCCATACTGCGCGCGTGTGCGAGCCATACTGCGCGCGTGTGCGAGCCATACTGCGCGCGTGTGCGAGCCATACTGCGCGCGTGTGCGAGCCATACTGCGCGCGTGTGCGAGCCATACTGCGCGCGTGTGCGAGCCATACTGCGCGCGTGTGCGAGCCATACTGCGCGCGTGTGCGAGCCATACTGCGCTGTACTGGCGAGTTGCTGCAGCAGCCTGTCAGGCTGTGAGCAGCCGTTTCTCGTGAGCGCTGATAGACACCGGCTGGGGCCTCATTTATAAACCTGCTCACACAAAAACGGGTCTGAAAGTTGTGTAAGTTTTCAGACTTTGAGGCCCACACACACACACACCAACTGTCACCCTCCACCGTCTCTGAACCGAATAAAAATGAGAATTTGAACAAAAACATCTCGCATTTAGGAGTTAAATCCCAGTCTGTTCATGTCTTCAAAGGGTATAACTGCACTTATTGATACAATATTGTGATCAGCTGTGTAGTTATGAGACACAGGAATACTGCACTCAGAGGCACTCGCGCGTAATGCGCAGCGCTCCGGACTCCTGACGCAGTGCTTCCCAGCCAGAGTCCGGAGCGGGGAACACCGCGGTTCAAAGAATCCCGAGAGCGTTGAACCAAGCTGGTTTATTCTCTAGATCAGTCTGGATTTATGATCTGAACTGAGACATACAGTGGAGGAAATAATTATTTGACCCCTTGCTGATGACAAAGAAATGAAAAGTCTCAGAACAGTATCATTTTAATGGTAGGTTTATTTTAACAGTGGCAGATAGCACATCAAAAGGAAAATCGAAAAAATAACTTTAAATAAAAGATAGAAACTCATTTGCATTTCATTGAGTGAAATAAGTATTTGAACCCCTACCAACCACGAACAGTTCTGGCTCCCACAGAGTGGTTAGACACTTCTACTCAATTAGTCACCCTCATTAAAGACACCTGTCTTAACTAGTCACCTGTATAAAGGACACCTGTCCACAGAATCAATCAGTCAATCAATCAAGCAGACTCCAAACTCTCCAACATGGGAAAGACCAAAGAGCTGTCTAAGGATGTCAGAAACAAAATTGTAGACCTGCACAAGGCTGGAATGGGCTACAAAACCATTAGCAAGAAGCTGGGAGAGAAGCTGACAACTGTTGCTGCAATTGTTCGAAAATGGAAGGAGCACAAAATGACCATCAATCGACCTCGGTCTGGGGCTCCACGCAAGATCTCACTTCGTGGGGTGTCAATGATTCTGAGAAAGGTGAGAAATCATCCTAGAACTACACGGGAGGAGTTAGTTAATGACCTCAAATTAGCTGGGACCACAGTCACCAAGAAAACCATTGGAAACACATTACACCGCAATGGATTAAAATCCTGCAGAGCTCGCAAGGTCCCCCTGCTTAAGAAGGCACATGTGTAGGCCCGTCTGAAGTTTGCCAATGAACACCTGAATGATTCAGAGAGTGACTGGGAGAAGGTGCTGTGGTCTGATGAGACCAAAATTGAGCTCTTTGGCATTAACTCAACTCGCTGTGTTCGGAGGAAGAAAAATGCTGCCTATGACCCCCAAAACACCGTCCCCATCGTCAAGCATGGAGGTGGAAACATTTTGCTTTGGGGGTGTTTTTCTGCTAAGGGCACAGGACAACTTCACCGCATTAACGGGAAAATGGACGGAGCCATGTATCGTCAAATCCTGAGCGACAACCTCCTTCCCTCTGCCAGGAAACTGAAAATGGGTCGTGGATGGGTGTTCCAGCACGACAATGACCCAAAACATACAGCAAAGGCGTGGCTCAAGAAGAAGCACATTAAGGTCATGGAGTGGCCTAGTCAGTCTCCGGACCTTAATCCTATAGAAAACCTATGGAGGGAGCTGAAGGTCAGAGTTGCACAGAGACAGCCTCGAAACCTTAAGGATTTGGAGATGATCTGCAAAGAGGAATGGACCAAAATCCCTCCTAACATGTGCACAAACTTGGTCATCAATTACAAGAAACGTTTGACCTCTGTGCTTGCAAACAAGGGTTTTTCCACTAAGTATTAAGTATTTTTTGTTAGAGGGTTCAAATACTTATTTCACTCAATGAAATGCAAATGAGTTTCTATCTTTTATTTAAAGTTATTTTTTCGATTTTCCTTTTGATGTGCTATCTGCCACTGTTAAAATAAACCTACCATTAAAATGATACTGTTCTGAGACTTTTCATTTCTTTGTCATTGGACAAACTTACAAAATCAGCAAGGGGTCAAATAATTATTTCCTCCACTGTATGAATGCTGCAGTCAGAGGCACTAGTGCGTTGCGCTGCGCTCCTCAGACGGGGAGAGTTATTAGAGTTCTCCAGATGAAGACTTGATGATCAGCTGGTTTATTCTCTAGATCAGTCTGGATTTATGAGCTGAACTGGGCCCAGTGTCAGATCAACTAACATCCGAACCACGTGATCCTCTGCAGCTTAATTAAACACTGAGGTTCTCTGAACCGCAGTGGAGGATGAAACAGTCGAGGAACAATTAACAATGTTTTTTAATGTCATTATTGTAATTTCTAAATTAATAAGTGATGGGTAGATTTTGACCGGATTTTTTTTTTTTAAATGAAGCAAAACAAAGTCCAAACAGACCTCTGATTTACTTCAATTCATGTTTCTGTATTGGTTTGGTACCAAAATTGGTACCGAGAACCATGGATTTTCACTGGTATCGGTACCGAATACTGAAATTTTGGTGCAGTGACAACACTATTTTGAATTGTTTCAAGGTTGATCTAGGGCTGGGCGGTATGGCAAAAAAATGTTATTACGGTTTTTCTTGAAATTATATCGGTTTTACGGTATTTGACAGTATTTTTTTTACACAGCCATTACTACTGAAATAATTACTGCACTTAGATCAGCTTTTAATAGTCCATTTTACTTTCATATGCAGAATTTCATAGGTTTTTCATGTCCAGTCACAGGCAGGTAAATACATAACCCCTTCAAAGTATGTTTGTCAAAAGAGAGAAGTTATTAAGATAAATAACCTACCGTGAAACGTTTTTGCGTTGTTTTCTTGACCCACCGCTGGCTTTTTTTCATAAGCAGCCCCTTTAGCAAACCTGTCTTTAATGGACGTCTAACTGACTGCTACTAGCCGTTTTAGCTGCGGAGGTGAAGGGTACAGATCTAAGCTTGAGACATTCCTGATAATTATTATTCCAAGACGTTTTCGGCTAAGGTGGTGAAGCTGCTCGTTAGCCCCGCCGGCTAGCGACTATCACCATTGCTCAGTCACGTTCGACTTTTTAAACCTGAAAAACCCTGAAACAACAGACGTGTGCCTGTCTCCTCTTTTTGGAATAAGTTCCTCTGGGTTCGTAATTTGTAAGTCGCCATGACATCTCTCGCTAGTCGCCATTCTTGGTTCAAAAGTTTCACTCACGCTGCTGTGTTGTGTGTCGCGGTGAAATGTGTCCCCACTGCCAACATCCGGGATGCTGTGTGGGCTATTCACCGGTATAGCGGTATATGAAAAATTCATATCAAAACCCAAAAAAACACCGGTATCTGGTATGAACCGGTATACCGCCCAGCCCTAGGTTGATCATATTCAATTGAAAGTGTTTTCTTAATTCTCAGCTTTACAAAGTATGAAATAAAGTAATCTCATGAGAGAATAGCATTACTTTTACTCCGTGCCTCAGTGACTGGGATGCAATGAGTGCTTATCAACTGCACTGGTACTTTGCCTGGAGCCTAGAAAGACTCAATATGACTTCACTTCAGTTGCAAGCATCTCTAAATGATTCTGAAATTATTTTCCATCTGTCTGTTGATTATTTGGTTCTGCCCATTTTGTTTCCCTACTGCAGAATAAAAAAGAATTGCATACACTTTGCATATGCTTGCACTTTCATTTAGCTAAAGGCAGTTGTTTGTGGAATCTGGAATGGTCTCATGTAGGTGCCTCAGCAGATACTGCTTAAGGTAATAGAAATGCACTGGTTTGAACTTTTCTTATCTTGGTTTCTTTGATCATAAAACAGACTTGTATTTGCCTGTTGCCCAAAACCCTTGTCACTGACATGCCCAGATTTAAGATAAAGAGTACGGGCATGCATTGTACTCCAGGCTTCTGATTTAAGCATTTGTTATGCAGGGTATTTAAATACTTCAGTGTGAAACCTCTTGTTTCTTACCATCTTTAACTGATGTTGTCTTTCATCATACTTTTGAAATAATGGTTATTTAGTTGAGCAGTTAAACGTTTAAAAAGCCAAATGATGCAAGTGTACTCCATCTGTGATGAAGCAGTGGTAAAATCTCAGCATATCACCTTGCGTTTTTTCATTTCTGTTTTTAAACTGGTTGGATATTTTGATTTTAATGGTTTGCATGAAAATGTTAACTGTGTAAACTTCTAAATGCCATTCTAGGGGTTGCTAGTAGAATATCTTGCAGCACTGTGGTGCTTGATGTGTTGTCTCAGTGTGGCTTTTATTTAAGATGTTAAATTGTGGTATTTTTCACTGGAAGGGCATGGAAAATGCCACTTGATTAGATCTTTGTTTAGTTCATGAGAGTTTAGACTCCTCACATGTAAACCTGAAAGAAAATAAATTAGTTTTATGTCTTTGTTTTCCAGTTTGGACTGATTTAATATCAAACGATCCTCAAGAATGTTGACTTGAAAAAGAAAAAAGGCCTGTGGTTGCAGATTGTTGGGATGACGGTGGCTAATTACAACATTTTAATGCTCAGCCTCAATGTCGACATTCCTTTTCAGTTTTGTTTATAAGCAGAATAAAAGAGCTGAAGAAATTCAAATCCCTTTAATTTATTTCACATAAGTAAACACTTTTGAACAACCTTACAGAAATGTCTCATTTTTAAATCTGCTGGGCTGCACCCTTTTTCTTCTAGTGAGCTGCCAAATGTGCTTTGATTGCCAAGCCTTTTTTATTTTTTATTGACTCCTCAGAGGCTCAACCCTAAATTCTGTAATATTTCTACTAGGGCCCTGTTTGTTTTCAATATCTAAGGGAAACTTGGAAAGTCTGACTTAATGTTTTTATGTCGCTCATCTTCTGTCTTGTCTGTGCTTTGATTTCTCTCCATTATTTATTTTTTTATTGTCTCTCTCATTTTCTTCTCTCTTTTTCTTTTCTTTTTTTTTTTTGCTAATACATTTTCACTCTTCTTTTTGTCCATCCTAGCTCCAACATGAGAAGGCAGAGTTGGAGCAACACCTGGAGCAAGAGCAGGAGTTCCAGGTTAACAAGCTCATGAAAAAGATTAAAAAAATGGAAAATGAAACCATCTCAAAGCAGCTAACCCTGGAACAGGTAGGCTGTTTGTGGTAGACGTTTGTGTTGCTGTACCCTATCTTCGAGCATGTTCACTTAGTTATTGTAATGTTAGAAGCCTGAATTTGGCCACTCAATTTTTCCCTCTCAAATTATACTTTACGAAAACGTCTTTCTTTTTTTAAAGGTGGAAACCTTTTAGCTCTGACTGAACGTTATTGTAGATGATGTGCCTTTTTGATTAATTATATGTGGCATATCAATAATTTTATTCATCTTAACCTCACTGTGCATTTAGCAATATTTTAATCAGATGGTATTTTTTACCGAGAAGTAGTCTGTTAGACCACGGACCACTTGCATCCCGAGCAATACGTCCACGGCCCGGGGGGGGGGGGTATTGTTATTTTTTGGATGAAGACAAATTACTTTGCTCTATTTATTTTGTAGAATATCATTTTTCTGCTCAATGCTCATTAAATACAAACATTTAACTCTAGATGTCAATCCAAATCTTAAGTAATATTTAGAATAATATAAAAACAAATTTAATGGATGACAGACTCCTGTGCACTATGCACTGGTCAGGGTTTTTAGCGACCTGCACATTTGAAAACTTCTGACCTGCACCAAACCGCCCCACATCACTGCGTCTATTTTTACAACCTGACCCGCCTCATTAAAGCACATTATAATATTGTCTGAATGCGCTATTATTCAGTCTGGTGGTCACTAATTTTTTTGACCGGCTCTAAAATGTCTCCTCGCCTCGCGAGGAGACATGAAATCATTTTCCGCTTATCCGGGTCCGGGTCGCGGGGGCAGCATTCCAAGTCGGGCAGCCCAGGCCACCTTCTCCCCGGCCAAGTCCACCAGCTCCTCAGCTGGGACGCCCAGGCGTTCCCAGGCCAAACTGAAGATGTATTTCCTCCAGCTTGTCCTGGGTCGACCCGGGGGCCTCCTGCCGGCAGGACATGCCCAGAACACCTCCCGAGGGAGGCGTCCAGGAGGCATCCTTACCAGATGCCCGAACCACCTCAACTGGCTCCTTTCGATATGGAGGAGCAGCGACTCTACTCCGAGTCTCTCTCGGATGTCCGTGCTTCTTACCCTATCCCTAAGGCTGAGCCCGGCCACCCTGCGGAGGAAACTCATTTCAGCCGCTTGTATCCGCGATCTCGTTCTTTCGGTCATTACCCAAAGCTCATGACCATAGGTGAGGATTGGGACGTAGACCGACCGGTAAATCGAGACTTTAGCCTTTAGCCGAGAGGCTCTAAAATGTGCTTATGCAAAGTTCAAAGTTTGCACAGTTACATTTCTCTGTCACGTTTTCTGTTATAAATCCTAAAGTTTGCGGGAAAAGTGACTCCCTTTCCGACATATTTTTTTTAAATTTTTTAAAATAAATTTTATATAAAATATAGGCTATTATAATAAATTATAAACATATATATTTATTTTATAAGTTTTGTAAATGAGGCCACAGTGGTCGCAGAGTGAGAAATGGACGTATCTCAGCCTGCCTGTCATGGATGGACAAATGGAATTTTTTTCTGATACCTCTGAGTACCTCTGATACCTCTAATCAGAGGACCTCTGATTTGAACCCACTCCAAACCGCCCCGCACTGACGGTAAAAATGTATTAACCCGACCCGCGGTCCCCTCTGACGGACAGAGCAACTGTCTGTCGGACAGTTTGCTCCCTGCTGTCAGGTGCAGCAGAAACAGGTGAGGGGGCGTGAAGAGGCGTTGCTCTATGGCTCCTGACGGAGCAGCGGCTATAATATCAACGTTCATTAACTCTTATAAAATCCAACACATGTTATCTTAAACAGAAATATATGTCTGGCTGCTCCATCAGAGTGAGAGAGTGAGAGAGAGAGAGTGTGAGAGAGAGAGAGAGAGATGAAGAAGGATTGAGAGATGAAGAAGGATTCAGCCTCTCCACACACGCGCGTGCGACTGAGACTGGATCAGAGATGATCAGTCAACTCAAATGACTAGTCTGACAGAAAGAACCTCTATACGTGATAACTGAGAGAGCACACGTAGGATGTCGGGATGATTCAGCAGCGCGTTCGCGCTGTCGGATCCGCCGCTCGCATGCGTTCGAACCGTATGATCATATTGATCATGGATCGATGATGAACTATTGCACCCAGGAGGTGAGGAGGAGGGCAGCTCAGTTCACTTTGCAGCTTGTCAGCAGGTGATCACAGTGCTGTGGGCTCCATACTGCGAGTAACGCACCAGTCCGGACTGAATCTTTCAGGCGCGATCAATACATCAATTAATTTTTTTTAATTCTGCCGTTTAGGGTTGGGCGATCAGACGAATCTATCAACCATCGGCGATTGGCTGAGTCCATCGTCGCCCGTTTCTCAAAAACGATTTATTCGTCCCCCTATAAATTATTTTCTTAATGATTAACTATGTTTGGTGGTTAAAGTAAAAGGATAAAACCCATGTAAAAATAATAAATAATGCTCTTTTTAAATGTTTCTCACAAACTCCTCCCGGAAGCAAGCAAAGTCTGTTTCCTCCTTCCTCCTCCTGTTACCTCCGAGAGCAGCCAGCGGTGATTTATTTACTCACCCCGTGGCAGACAGACAGAACGGCAGCAGCTTGTGTTCAAAACATAAATGTATCTAAACAATAACCATGTTGGATGGGAGGGAAACGGTCAGAGACTGACTTTTTTTTTTCCAGTTTAGCAGTGTTTACGGGTCGGCTACTGGTGCTGAGAATATTTAGCGAGTATAAGACCGGTTCGGTGTTTATCTGTCTTCAGCAAAGTACGAAACAAACAACAAATGCAAAATGAAACTAAAACTGAAATACGAATAAAAAGCCCCTTCAGTGAACGTCGCTTCCATAAAATAAAGCTTCTCCGCAGTTTGAAGTCTTTTTGAGTGATTTGGTGACGGAGCAGAAGAAGCTGATATCACAGAGCTATCAGCTGCTGCTAACTGCTAGCTGTGTTAGCTTAAGTTGGCACACGCAGCAGGAGGGTAAACACTAGATTTTGGAGCTATTTGCTGGTGCTATACATCTGTTTAAAGCCAAACTAACCCCAAATAGGCAATGTTGTGTTTTATGGCAACTATTTTCCCTATTTTGGGACTTTTAAATTCTAATTTGGTAAATCCAGCCATGTGTGTTTACATTGCTCCGCCAGCAAATATGTCAACAGTAGGGCTGGGTAAAAATATCGATTCATCAATGCATTGCAATTATTAATTTCTCAATTCAATATTGATTCATCACATTTTATGAATCGATTCAGCCCGCCGGCCAGTAGGGGCGCTGTGGGTAACACTCTAGTGAGAGTGTTCAGCGTTGTAAAAGACGTGGAGGATGCACATTTTGTGCTTCTGTTTACATTTCTTTTATAACTTGAATGTATAGCAAGAAAGAAATACTTTCTACTATTACACACACTTTAGAGGTGTTAAAAAAGCACCTGTTTGTTACAGCTGGGGTTTGTATTCAATACACGTTCTGCTCACGTATTATTGTACTGCTTATTCTGCTAAAAAAAAAAGACAGGAAACACTGGGGTCAGTTTGTTCTTAAACATTTGTAATACTGCACACATTATAGAAAAATATTCTTAGCCAGGGCTGTACAGTGTGACATACATGTCGCAGTGCGATGATAAAAACGGTCTGTGCTATAAACTATTTTTAGACGTAGCGCTCGTGCTATTCCCTCAACACGTAATTGATCATGGCGCACGGACAAATAAACGCCACCACACCTTCAGAATTAAGTTTAAAAATGTTAAAACTATGTAAAGCGTGTGGAATATAGTATTTGCGCACTTGTACGGATTAAAGTTCTCGTCTAGCGACAGAGTTCTGTCTCTTACGCGTTTCAGCCGTTCGGAAAAAACCTCTTAGCGACGCTAAAAGTCTCCCTGTGGTTTAACCACAGACACGCATTAAACCAGAGGAACTAAAAATATTAATGGGTCACATCGATGTCTGTAAACGGGTCCACGGTCCGAGTCAGGGAGAGAGACGGCTTCACACTGAAGTCCGCCTGACACGCTGCTGCAGCTCCGCCCCAGGGGCGAATCTAGAGGGGGGAGGGGGGCAGGCAGGGGCAAAGACAGTACAAGGGTGGCAAGATAAAAGAAAAAGATCAAATTAAAAAAAGAAAGATCAAATCAGATAACTCAACAACCACACATCACTATATGTATACAAACTATAATATCGTCCATGTTTTTTTCTAAAACTCACACAGGACGCACACTACAGTTAAACACTAATTACACACATTTCTCAGCACACTCACACTTTGAACAAATCTACACTAATTTGAATGAATAAATGTTCTTTTTGAAATTACACTGACACATAAACATGTTTGAAGATATTTTTTCTTATTGTCTTTTCATTATAAGCACTTTGTCAGTGTGTTAAGAATGACAAGTACTCATTTTGACTTTTAGATATTGTAGCTGAAGTTTTATGCTGGTGCTACAACTTGTTGTTCTGTGCTACAAAATCTGCAACCTCTGTAGAACCAGTGCTATGAGCTAAAAAAGTTAACGTAGAGCCGTTAGGTACTTAATTACTTGTGTATTTACTTATTATTGAATCGATATCGAAGCTAATAGATCAATATTGAATCGAAATCGAAATCGAATCGAATTGTGACATTCCTAACAATACCCAGCCCTAGTCAACAGTCACCTGCGTGAATAAATCGCCCATCGTCGATTTTTGGACTAACGATGGACGATTTGGAAAAAAGTTAGACATCGCCCAACCCTACTGCCGTTCTCACGGCCCGGTACCAAATGAGCTGTGGACTGGTACCGAGCCAGGGACCGGGGGTTGGGGACCTCTGTGTTAGACCACAAAAAGCTGCTTATTTTATATCAGAAATAAAACTATTCCAGTTATGCAGTGTTTTTTCTTTTATAACTGACACAAGTGTAGCTCCAAGAAAGAGTATCAGAATAGAGGCCCTGGATTTGAAGTACATATTTTTTGTTTGAATTCTTCTGGGTCCTTGACAACTTTAAGGTTTATCTTTCATATTTGAACATCATTCTTTGCTCTCTTTGTTTCTCTAGTTGAGGAGGGAGAAAATTGACCTTGAGAACACATTAGAGCAGGAACAGGAGGCCCTGGTCAACAGGCTGTGGAAACGGATGGACAAACTGGAAGCTGAAAAAAGGTAAGATGTGGTTATATTGGTTATTATTATTATATACATATACATACAAATAATGGGCTTTATGCACAGAGTACTTAGTAGAACTTCCGGTTTAAAATTAACTCACGGGACCATTTCCGGTTCCATTTGAAACGTGAAGATTTCCAGAGTTAGAGTGCATTTCCAGCTAAAGATATTGTTTATAATCAAAACGAGTAATAGTATAGTATAGTACAGTATGATATATATATTATAGCACTAAGAAAAGAAGCCATCATATAAGTATCAGCGGACGGGAAGCCTCGACAGCTGAACACTGCTGTGTTCCGTTGTGTACCGCATCAGCTGAATATAATTCATCAGTCCGTTTCCACACATTTCCACTGAATAAATAACTACAAAAAGGAAGGATTGTGAACTTAAGAAGAGAAAACGTGATCATTTCTAACCACACCATGTCTGCAGTCGACACTTTGCAGCACAGTAGTCAAAGAGCCGAGTGGAGGAGGCTAAAGGAGGAGGCGCGGCGCCGTTCGTGTGTTATTTCACTGGAACAACTATTCTTTTGGTGAATGAAGACTTGGTGTTTGATAACGTACAGCTAGACCAGAGAAAGTTGAAAGTTGGGAAGCAGTTGGAGCCCACGATCACGGCTACATAGATTTGTCTCACTGTTTTTTGATGATGGAAGCTACATAAAATATATTATATTTGGGAATAGAAAAATTAATAATCAAATTAAAATTAAAATTGAGGGTAAAGAAATTGAACAAGTACAAACCTATAAATTCTTAGGAATTACTGTGGATGAAAAACTAAGCTGGAAGCCACATATAAAGGATTTAAAGTCGAAAATATCCAAAAATGTTGGATTGCTGAGTAGACTGAGATTTGTTCTAGATACAAAATCACTTCTTGTACTTTATAATTCATTTATTCTTCCATATCTGAACTACGGTGCAGAAATATGGGGAAACAATTACAGAGCAAATATTTATCCTATATTTTTACTTCAAAAAAAGGCAGTTCGAATTATTAATCATGTTAACTATTTAGCACCTACAAACCCT
>SSNR01000096.1:798891-823092 GCA_006937965.1 Callopanchax toddi | reverse complement strand
GTGGCTGGCGAGAAAGGGTATAAAAGAAGGAAAACTAATGACATGGCCTCCTTGTTCACCTGATCTGAACCCCATTGAGAACCTGTGGTCCATCATCAAATGTGAGATTTACAAAGAGGGAAAACAGTACACCTCTCTGAACAGTGTCTGGGAGGCTGTGGTTGCTGCTGCACGCAATGTTGATGGTGAACAGATCAAAACACTGACAGAATCCATGGATGGCAGGCTTTTGAGTGTCCTTGCGAAGAAAGGTGGCTATATTGGTCACTGATTTGTTTTTGAATGTCAGAAATGTATATTTCTGAATGTGGAGATGTTACATTGGTTTCAATGGTAAAAATAAATAATTGAAATGGGTATATATTTGTTTTTGTTAAGTTTCCTAATAATTATGCACACCTGATATAGGGTGTTGATGTCATTAGACCACACCCCTTCTCATTACAGAGATGCACATCACTTGATATGCTTAATTGGTTTTCCAGCCTATACAGCTTGGAGTAAGACTACATGCATAAAGAGGATGATGTGGTCAAAATACTCATTTGCCTAATAATTCTGCACGTAGTGTATAATATTTCGACCCAGGAGGCAAAATTCTCACCCAAACCAAACTCCCTTATCACCGCCAGGATGTACTTCCATTCAACTTGGTCGAAGGCTTTTTTCGCATCAAGGGCCAATACAGAGATTTTAGAACCTTTGTCATGTCTCGCATACATTATATTCATCAGCCGTCTAACATTGAAAAAAGAAAATCTCCCTGGGATAAATCCAGTTTGGTCGTGATGGATTATGGTTGATATACACTTATTTAGTCCGTTGGCGAGTATTTTAGTAAACACCTTAAGGTCAGAGTTAAGGAGAGCAATAGGACGGTATGAAGCGGGGTCTGAGTCATCTTTATCTTTTTTCAATATCAAGGAGATGTTAGCTGAGTACAAGGTTTCGAGGAGTAGGCCGGTAGTGATGGAGTGGTTAAACATCCGTAATAAAATGGGAGTTAATTTGTCTGAGTATATTTTGTAAAACTCTGTTAAAGCTGTCTGGGCCAGATGCTTTCCCATTTGGAAAGGAGCGTATTGCTGTTGCAATTTCCTCTGACGTTATCTTAGCGTTTAGCTCTGCTTGTGCTGGGGTGCTCAATTTAGGCAGGTGGAGGGGACGGAGGAAGTCAAGAGATTTGCGTGGCATCTGCAGTGATTTTGGACGTGTACAGGTCTTCGTAGAATTGGTGGAAACATTTATTAATCTCTTTAGGATCTGTGGTGATGGTACCTGAGTTTGTCTTGATTTTGTGAATTGTTCTCTTAGCCTGTATGCTTCTAAGCTGGCGAGCTAATAATTTGTTTGGCTTGTCGGCCAGTTCAAAATGTTTTTGTTTGACCTTTAATAGCACCTGGTTAGATAAAATAGTGTTATATTTGAATTTAAGTTTCATTATTTCGTTTAGTGTAGAAGATGAGGAAGTCTGTTAGAAATCTCTCTCTAAGATTGACAGTTGAGCTGTGACTTCTGACATTTCCTTCTGCCTATCTTTTCTCAGCTTTGCCTCGTAGGCTATGATATGGCCACGTGTAACGGCTTTGAAAGCTTCCCATAGGGTAGAATCTGTGACATCAGATGTGTCATTATGGGATAGATAGTCTGTTATGAGGTTTGCTGTTTGTTGGCAAAACTGTTTATCAGAAAGTAGAAGCGGGTTGAATCACCAGTCGAATGCAGGTTTTGTCCTGCCCAGATCTATTTTTAGTTCAACAGGGCAGTGATCAGAAATTTAAATGTTGTGGTATTTGGTGTTGGTTACCTCAGAGATCAATTTAGCATCTGTTGGAAAGTAATCAATTCTTGTGTATGATTTGTGTACATGAGAAAAAAAGAGTAATCTCTGCCGGTGGGGTGTTGGAGTCTCCAAATATCTACAAGGTTCATAGATCTAATGAGGTTATTTATGGTAATGGTGGACTTGGAAGGAACAATCGGGCGTGAAGAAAGCCTATCAGTAAAACAGTCCAGTATAGCATTGAAATCTCCACCTACAATTAGGTGAGTGGTGGGGAAGTCCGGGACGAGATTAAAAACTTTTCTAAAGAAGCCAGGGTCGTCAAAGTTGGGCGCATATATATTAAGAAACGTCACATGCCGTGACAAAATTTGACCTGTTCTGACCGTTTGGGTCAGAAATGGTTGAGATGTGTTGGAATGGAATGTTTCGCCGGATTAATATTGCTACTCCTCTGGCTTTGGAAGAAAATGTTGACTGGTAAACTGGTAAAATATTGACTGGTAAATTTGTGATACCCAACTGCATTTTAGTCTCCATTGATCCGTATGTTTGATGTGTGTTTCCTGTAAGAAAATGATGTCTCCAGATAAGGATTTCAAGTGGGAGAAACCTTACCCCTCTTTAAATTGGTTCTCAAACCCCTAGCATTCCAGCTTAGCAAGGTTAGACTGCCACCCTGTGGCGAGACCGGAAAAGTGTCAGCAGTCATAAAGAATTAGGTTGATGGAATATTTCAGCGGGGATAATGATATTGGCACTGATTGGATGAGCAGATGAGAAGAAAAAATAAATAAAACAAAAATAAGACAAAGAAACATTAGCAACTGTAAAATAACTTTGACCCCACCCCCCTTTCTACTTCCCCAAACGAAGCAGAACACAAGAACCCTCATAAACATTGGGACACGGTTTAACACCACAAGGAGGCGTACAATCAAACCAAATGAATGGTTTAATGAACTAACCATAGAACACAATTACCTTGACGGTGGGCTTCTTGAACGGCCCAGTCCATCCTCATGTCTCTTTGCTTACATATATGCTAAGTTGGGCAGAGAACAGTGTTTGATCAACTTGAAAAAACAGCAGACAGCTGGCAGGTCCTGAGTCGCACCGCGGGAAACAGCGGTGGGAACGGCTTAGGATCGCTCTGCGGCGGCAACAGGTGAGACGAACTTGTCTATGAATGCCTCGGCATCAGCAGGCTTCAGAAATATTTTCTGCTCGGTTCCGAACGTGAAAATCAGACGTGCAGGAAAGAGGAGTCCGTGTTTTATCCCTGCTTCCCTCAGCTTCTTTTTTGCGCCATCAAAGGCCCGGCGCTGCTCGGATATTTCAGGCGGAAAGTCCGGAAAGATGCTGATCCGGGCCCTGTTGAATGACAGGGGAGATTGTAGATGGGCAAGGGCGAGTATTTTCTCCTTCTGTGGAAAATGTTGTATTTTGGCGATCATTGAACGTGGCCGTGTTGATGAAGACTGTGCGCCTATCCGATGTGCCCGGTCCAATTTCAGGCTGTCAGGGAAGCTATCGGGTCCGAGGAGCTTTGGCAAGAGGTCGGCTATGAAGTGAGTCGGATTTCCTTTTTCAACTTTCTCTGGCAGACCCGTAATTTTAATATTCGAACGCCTCGAGCGGCTCTCGAGGTCAGTTAATTTGCGTTTCATGGTTGCATTGGATTCCATAATTTCTTTGCAGAGCCGCTCGAGACCTGTTATGCGGGTGTCGTGGTCGGTCACTGCTCCTTCGATGTCGGCAATGCGTGTTGCATGGTCTGTGAGGGATGTTTGGACGAAGAGTAGTTTTGAATCCAGGCCATTAAATCTGGTCGTTATGTCTTCTTCCAGTTTCCCAATAGCACCTAAGATGTTAGCAAGCGTGGGTTGTGGGTTTGGGGCCTCACTGGTGCCGGTGCTGATGGTAGCGGGCGACTCTGTATGGTTGTCAGCGTTGTCGCTCTCTTCATCATTAAAGGCTGTCTTACTGTCCTTGGTCGGATAATCCGGGTTCATAGGTTTCCCTTTAGCTTTAGGTTTGCCCATGCTAATGTTTAAAAGATGCAAGCATAGATTTTTAACACAATTTTAGTGCGGATTTGACGGAGCCCTACGAGAAAGCGTCTAGTCCATGCGGTGCTCCTTAGCGCCCTCTCTGCTGGGATTCTCTTTATATGGCAGCCTGGTACTTCTGCTGCAGTAGGGGGAAGTGCCATTGCGTGAAAGTGAAACTAAACACTTGCTAAAAGAAAAGAGAAGCACGAGAGGATAACTCTGTGTCTGTGCTACTCGGTCTATGGTCAATGGAGGCGGCAGCACTGGCGTTCTCCTCGCTCCAGGTGTCGTGTCATGTGGGCGGAGAATTAGACCATATAAGCAAGTCCAGATCGCTATGACCTCATAGCGGGCTAGGAGTGAAAAAAACGGTTTGAAACCTACTGGCGGAGGAAGTCTGAAATCTTGAAAATTCTCACTGGCTGTACTAGGAGACAGATAGATGCTGTTTTTTGCTCTTTCTGGCACGTTTAAGGTGAGAACTCAACGTTGCAACATGATGGATAAGTCAGAAAACACGGAAAACCATGACATGGGCCCTTTAAAAATGGGTTTTATGAGTGCTTTGTTACTGTAATAGATCAGCAATTCAATAATTCTTTGAAATCCTGGTCAACTCTTGTGAAAAGGGTCAAAATATTTGAAATCTTCACCCCATAAAGACTAGATGCAACTTTGTGTGGTCCAAATGGAACCTGCGCTGTGGACCCAAACCATTGTAGCGCCTTCACCCCACCCCCCCAACACCCATCTTTAATGCTCTTACTGAGGGAAGGAGGTTGCTGCCCAAAATCTGGTGATGCATGTCTCCATCCATCCTCTCCTCAATACAGTGCAGTCATCCTGTCCCCATTGCAGAAAAACACCCTCTATATCATGATGTTTCCATCCCTGTACTTCACAGTTGGATGGTGTTCTTGCGATTGTTCTCATCCTCCTCCTTCCTCCAAACACAACAAGTGAAGTTTATATCAAAAAGTTCTATTTTGGTCTCATCTGACCACATGACCTTCTCCCATGACTTCTCTGGATCATCCAGATGATCTTTGGCAAACTTCAGATGGACCTGAACATGTCTTGTCTTCAGCAGGGAGACCTTGCTGCAAGATTATAATCCATGATGGTGTAGTTACTATGGTAACCTCTGACCCTGTGGTCCCGCTCTCTTCAGGTCATTGACTCCTCTCTTATGTAGTTCTGGGCTGATCTCTCACCTTTTTTAATGATCACTGATATTCCATCAGGCCAGATCTTCATGAGCTCCAGTCATCTAGAGTGTCCTCCATTTTCTAATACCGTATTTGCTCACATATAAGACGAGGTTTTTTTCATGAAAAATAATTTTGAAAAGGGGGGGTCGTCTTACTATCGCTCCCCAGCAGGGGGCGCATGCTTTATGTTCAAACGGCAGAAGCGCCGCCAGCAGGACGCAGCTAGACCGCGAGCAGTCCCAGACGTCCGTTCCACCTCAAAGTTACAGGTCTATTGAGGATTAAAACACCCGATGACAAAGTCCAGCTCCAGCCAGATCAACTTCTGGCGTTTCAGACTAGTTTGGGTTTTTGGTCCGGTTCTGTTTAGTACGTACGGAGCCGACACCTTCTGTCCGACCTCGCTGATTGGGGATTACAGGACCCGCTGCGGCTGCAGTGTTTTCAGCGTGAGCTCTGTACAGGTGAGCGCGGCGCTTGATTCACACACGCATTCTTCCTCAAGCCTGAAAAACACCTGAGAATCCAGTGCTGCCTGTGTCCACACACGGGACCCATTTCTGAAGCTGCGCGCGCACACACACACACACACACTCTCAGTGAGAGAGAGATGAAGGAAGGGAGGAGGGAGGGCCCACTCAGCCAGAGTGAGGAAGAGAGAGCTTCTTTTTTCTTTTTTTTTTTCCCCAATTGACTGAAATATGTTGTCACATAGAACTTTAGTTCCTGTCTGATTAATATGCAAATATTAAAGCAGTCTATAATTAAGGTATCATATAAATTATTTTCTCAAAATTTAATTAAAAATAGTTTCTTTATAAAGTGAATTTATTCTTTTTTCTGAAAATCAGTCTTGAAAAATGGGGGTCGTCTTATAATCAGGGTCGTCCTATATTCGGGCAAATACAGTAATTGATCCAACAGTGGTTTTCTTCTCACCAAGCTGTTAGCCTGTTGTCCTGTAGCCCATCCCAGCCTTGTGTAGATCTACAGTTTAGTCTTGGTGTCCTCAGACAGCTCTTTGGTCTCCATGATGGAGAGGGTGGAGTCTGATTGGTTGAATGTGGACAGGTGTCTTTTATACAGGTAATCTGTTCAAACAGGTGCAATTAATACAGGTAATAATGAGTGGAAGATAGGAGGGCTTCTTAAAGAGTAACAGGTCTGTGAGAGACAGATTTCTTGCTGTTTGGTCAAATACTTATTTCCTATAATAAAATGCAATTTAAAAAAAAATCATACAATGTGATTTTCTGAAATTTTTTTAGATTCTGTTTCTCACAGTCGAGGTGTTCCTATAATGAAAATTACAGACATCTCCACTCTTACAGCAAACTGGCAAACTTACAGCTGCCAAAGAAAACTGTCTTGATTCCCTCTCAAATATCACTGTACTCTGATACTGAAACATGTTAGAGCTCTCCACAGCTCATAAAGGTCCTGAGGTCGAGTTGGTTGAACATTCATCTTTTAAATTAGTGATAACAGAATCAATCAACCTTGTTTACGTAACTTATCTCTGTGTTGTGATTTACTTTGCATTTGTTATTTCATGCCAGTGTCTTGTTTTAGTGAAAGTTTTTCTCTCTAATCATTTATTTAATGTGTTATTTATATTTGTGACACATTTACAGAATGTTATTCATCAAATATTTGACATTTAGTTGTGCTAAATTAGCAGTATTTAATGAAAGATGCTGAGCACTACTGGAGGGAGGACTGCTGTTAATAATAAACCGAACCCTTCACAAGCAAAACTTTCAGTTAGACTTGGCTGCTCTGCTCTTTGATTAATCTTTAGTTATGAAACAACCATCACATTTCCTCATCCTCATGGGTTACAACTTGAGACTCGCTTGAAAATGGAGACAATGCTGACTAATCATTAAACTGAAGGTTTTTCAAGTTCCCAGAAGTTGTTTCTTCCATATTTTTACACAGAAATCTCTACATGCTAACTGAATTACATCAGCTCACAGAGTACTGTGCAAAAGTCTTTGACAGCCATAGAAAAAAATACTGTTGTGAAAGAACACTTTCCTAAAAACACATTGAGTGTTCTAACACTTTTAAAAAATCCAAGTGAGCTAACAATTGACATTCAAAACAACATGAATTTTTTACAGGCACACTTGCAAAAATTTGAAATTTTGTAGAATATTAAGTTGAGTGTTTGATATATTTTATATCAGAAGAGTGCTGGTGATCATCATCATGTAGACTGAAACATTGTCATTAACTATGCTACTAAGGCAAGGTTGTAGATTAAACTTCTAAAAGTAGCTACATTTATTACATTATGAAAGTAATCATTGGTATAAAGGCATCTAATTAAATATTTGATGCTAGTACAGAGTAAATCTAATCCATTTTGTGTCCTCTTTGTATTTTACTAAGACATTCTTTCCAGTATTCTTTATAAAAAAAAATACCCTTCTTTCACTAGTTTTCTCCTTTCTTTGGTACCACATCTTCCCATTGTTGTGGTACAAACCACATCCCTTCACCACCTCAGCCCACCCAGGAGTTAAACTGGGAAATAACTGTCTGAGAGTTGAAACCCACAGACAGATTAGTTTTTCCTCACTAAGTCTCAAGTCTGCCCGTTGGCACTGGGGTGGAAACTTGAAGTAGACAAGTAATGCAGCCATTCACGCGTTGTTCCTTTAGGGTTCATCCACTCTGGAAACAAAAGAGATCTGCTGTAACCAGTAGACTAAAATCAAGTTTTCTGAAAAAAGTTGTTGGAAATTTTTTATATTTGCATGAAATGTTAAGGATGCGGTTATCTGTTCTTGTTGTACTTAAAGGGCTATCATTTTGAAGTGGCGCTCTATCAGTTATTCATCCACAGTGAACCGTTTCTAGAAACAGAATTCAGTGGGTATGGTCCTTATTGTAGATGAATAACTGATATAATTCCACTTATTAAAAGGGATATTTTGATCATTAGGAAGATTAACTTATTTTTTCTTTCCATTTCTCAACAGCGGCCCTCCCCAAGAAGAAGCGCCAGTCCTGACAAATTTAAACGTCCAACACCACCACCCTCTCCCAACACACACTCAGGGGCCCTACAGGCTCAGCCTCCACTCCCCCCACCAGCTCAGCCCATGGTTCAGTCCATGTCCTCCCCAGCAGCCATGTCACAGCACGCAGCAGCACCACAGCAACCTCCCTCCCAGCCTTAACGCCACAGACACACACACACAGTCTCTGTCTTTGCGCGTGATTGTGCGCACTGAATGCCACGATGCTACCGCAGTAACTTCCGTCATTACCAGCTCTGGAAGTGAAGTTTCTTACTCTTAACAAAGTCCACAAAAGACGCAGCTTCAGATGTTTCAGAGGAAAAAGAAACGAGATGGCAACTCTGCCTTGGTGATGGTAGCCGCCTGCCAAATCCACATGTGGTGTTACTTAAACTCCTTTTAGAAGGAATGGATGGACTTAAAATAATTGCTTCTGGGATTTGTAGGATAATTATTTGTTCCACCTTCTGTCTTGTACATGTGTTTTTTGGCTTGGGACTGTAGCTGGTTGGAATTGTTGATAGTTGGCTTTGATTTAGGTTTACTTAAAGTGTCATGGAAGACTCCTTGGAGTTTTTCCAGTAGAGGGCATTTACCAAACAGAGCTTGCAGCAGAGTTACTTTAGGCACAGGAGGCATTCAATGCTGTGCTGATTCTAAGTTCAAATGAAAAGAATTAAAGCATCGAGGATGGACACTGGTACATAAACCACAGATAAATGTCGCCTTTTGGGATGTTTAAAAATATAGTCTGAGGTGTTACAGCTTAGTCATGTACTCAGTCTTTTCTCTGATTTATCTTTTCTGGTGTATTTCTGAAAGCTTCTATCATCCTAATGGATATTCTTCATCAGAAAAAAGAAAAAAAAAACATAATGCTCTTTACACTAAATATACATACTGCTAAAACATTCTAATTGAATGGTACTGTTGAACTAAATTTCTATGTATGATTAAAGCTCTTGACATGACAACTCTGGTTTTTGATTGTCAGTTTCATGGAGTCATTCCCAGTTCCAACCTCTGAGGACAAATTGAATACAGCATTAGCCTCACTCTATGAGAAGACCCAGGGTGGAGCAAGAAATTTAGTGTGAATTTCTTGGGAACTGATTGGTTGACAGATTCTCCAGCAGACCAATCATGGTTTAGGCCTGTGGTAGAAACACCCAGTTCACTACCATACACTTGAGGGGAAAAAAACATGAGGAAAAGTAAAAATAAATGCATTATTAAATAAATGTATATATTTAAAATGTTATTTCTTCGCATATTAATTTCCAATTTCCTCATTTTATTTATTCATTTATTTATTGGCAGGATCAGTCCTCCATACGGTAACTACATAGGCTTAATTGACTTACAATGTTTGCTCCCTAAATAAATCTGCAACATCAGACCTCCTAACCTGAGATGGTAAGAACTAGTCATCTGATAAGAGTGATTTTTTTTGTTTGTTTTTTGTAATGTGTTATGTGTGCAGATGGAAAAGATTGGTAACTCTTTCCAGCAAGAAGTAGAAATTTGTGCTCTCAAAAGGTGAGCATATTCTTAGGACTAATTGCTTTTGAATATCTTTGACTTCACCTTAATATCTCAGATGCTGTACATTAGTTTGATTTCAACCTTTTTTTTTTTTTTTTTTTTAAGTCTCCTAAAGAGTGGTAGTATTGACGGAGCTG
Source organism: Callopanchax toddi (assembly GCA_006937965.1). NCBI lineage: Eukaryota > Metazoa > Chordata > Actinopteri > Cyprinodontiformes > Nothobranchiidae > Callopanchax > Callopanchax toddi. Next base: position 813,330 of record SSNR01000096.1, on the reverse strand, counting down.
AATAAAAGTGCTTCAAGCTCATGTGGTACTGAAACTCAACACCCAGGATCACATGTTAAGTGACCTTTATGAGGTTTGTTCATTCAATGTAGTCCCTAAAATGGCCAACAGACTGATGATCTTCAGTATGTTGGGTACAATGCAAAATGATATTAACCTATCATTAATCAACCAAAGCATGTGATGTCCTCTCACCACAGATCCACAGAGTTCTCATTCAGCACCAGAATCTAATTTGATTTAGTCTACATAGTTTTAACCAGCTCTAACTGGCTGGACACCAGAGGAGTGGTTTCCGTAAATCAATCATCCCAGGATCATTTAACATGCTGAACCTTTGTAATGTGGGTGCAAACACAGCAGGTGGGAGGAGAAGAGGACAAAGATGAAGGCCTATGAAACACATTAGTTCACTACAAGTAACTCTAGCTCACTCACACACTGTCTGAAACTCATCAGAATCAAAACATATCCTTTATTTCTACTAGTGACATAAGTACATCTTTGTCTGATGAATTCTGATATAAGAGAGGTGTGTCCTGGAATTTCTTATTGTAACACAGTTATATCTGCAACTTGACCCAATCCAAGCAGGAATCTAGGCTGGAGGCTCGGGTGGCCATGCAGGGTACCAGCGTGACCTTTTCACCTCTGTGACTCTGAAACGAGGTTGCTGAAGTGAGAGAGATGTATCCAGACTCTGGAGTTGCTCTCTGTGCTCTCACCTGCCGAGCCTTAACGTAAAAGAACAGCAGGCTGCTGTTTCGACTTTCAAAACAGAACGTCAGCTCATCACTGCTGCTGGAAATGTGTTTGTGTTCAGAACAAAATCAGTAATAGATCTGTAGATTCTGCAGTAAAACAGCATCTAAGTGGTGAATGTGTTTTCATCAAATTTTCATACTTTAGATTTTTGTTTGGACACTGAGAACAAAGTCTAGACCAGAATAATGCTGCAGATTTAATGAGCCATAAAAGTTCATAACCGACATTAATACCAGCATCAGTTAATAATCCAATATCCAAACCCCCTGAGTCTGAGTCGTACACACTGTCCCCCCACATATCTAGCTGAAACTGGTCTGGAGTGACATGACAGCATAATCCCAGTCTAAAGTACAATTAACTGGGGATTATAGAGCCTAAATCTTTCCAGTAACACCTTTTCTGACTGTTCCTCTGTTGTGGGAAAAAGTGTAAATGTTCCATAAGAAATTTATCAGTAATCATTCTAATCAAAAAAATCCCCCCCCCCCCCCCCCCCCCCCCCCCCCTATCAGTGATTCATCTGTTTTATTTCCTGTAAGAACTTTGTCAGGATAGCTACTTTTTTAGTTAAATACCAGCTCTACATTAGGTTTAGTGTGTAAGATCACATCGGACTTTATTTAGGAGCGTGTGTTTGTGTGCTGCTCACACAGATGAAGCCTCCTAGTGCGCCCTGTTGGTGGTGCAGTGTGGTTGGTGTTTCCATCCAACCGGTTCAGACTGGACTGATGGTGATGTTAACCACGGTTTCTGTAGAGAATGAGCCCAGTCACCACAACCCATTGTTAGAAACACCAACCTTAAACTTTTAGATCAGATGAAATGAGTTTTATAAGTTAGAAAAGTTATTTTTTTACTAAGTTATATGTCAGACTCATTAACTCTTCCGTAACCAATTAAATGGGTGCTTTCTAAAAACAAAGGTGGGAAAAATCCGTGGATCCGGACCTGGGAGACCAAACAGGTAAAGATGTGTGTTTATTCATATTTGTTTGTTTGTTTGTTTGTTTGTTTAGTCTGTGTATGCTCGTCTTCAACCTGTCAGCTATAATTCAGTTTAATAGCAGAGTTAACAAAAGTAGAGGCAAACTAAAGCAGGCTGTCTGTTTGCGGACAGAATCTGCGCTGCCGCTGCGCTCCTGACGCGCAGGAGGAGGAAGCAGCGCTTCCTCAGCTGCTGGACCAGCAAGAACAGCTTTGAACCGGTTTTCTCACCGACCGGCTACAAAGCGATAACAAAACGAATCAACACTTGATGCAGAGCGTTTCCTCCACACACCCTATAGATCTCAACGCCAGACTCAGAACCGTGCGCGATGTCTTGTTGATGTTTTCTTGAGATTTTGAACGTTAGGTGGGATTTCTGATGAAAAGTTCCCGCAGAGCGCGCAGCCTGCTGCTGCTGCTGCTGCTGTTGTTGTAGATGCTGAGGTGAGTGCTGCGTTTGTTTTTAACCCAAATAACAGCCGCCTTATGTAGTCTGTTTTTAAAGTAGGGCGGCAGAAAAGGAGACACGGACTCATGTTATTGTTATACTGAGTATTTAGGCCATTTGATCATTTATTATTTTAGATTTTAATACATTTATTTTCATAAATGCTTTGCAAGGAGACAGATCTTTAATAAAATGAGCTTTGCGCTAACTCACTAATTAAAAACACTGATACAACGCGCTGAGGTGTTTGTGGCGCTGCAGTGATACATGAGCTGAGGTGGGCCACAAATAATTGAGTGTGACCGACCTCAGATCAGCGTCTCCTGCTTACCATAGCTGAATCATGGATAAAGCAGGTTAAAGATGGGACACTCAGCTGATCAGGCTGTCCCACTCTCCTCCTCCAAGGTGTGGTTAAACGGAGAGGAACAAATAGGGCTGAGGGTGAGCTGCAGTCACTGTGAGCTTAGGACCTCACACAGGTGACCTACCTGACTGCCAGGCCAGGGGCTGCAGCACCTAACACTGAGGCAGGAGTAAGTAGCTTGGGGGGTTTTTGAATCACATAATGAGTGTCCTCTCAGATCATGTTTTGGACTATTTCTCTGTCGAACAAATGTATGTTTTTATTTTTTTTAGGAGATCCACCTCCATCAAAGCTGTAACACATCCCAGTTGGCACGAATAACACCAGTACCATGACTTCGTCCGCTAAAATCCTGGATGGAGGCTGGGGATGGGCAATCGTTGCAGCATCCTTTATGTCCCAGCTCCTGGCTTTCGGATCACCTCAGTCTGTGGGTGTCCTGTACCCCGAATGGCTACACACCTACCGTGAGAGCAAAGGCATGACAGCCTGGGTGGGCTCTCTGGTGGCTGGAGTGGGATTAATAGCCAGTGAGTAGCACACACAGTCATGTAAAAAACCTACTCATATGAGTCCACCTTGCAGTTAAGGAATTAAACTCAATTACAGGGTAATCTGCCAATAGATGTATTAATAAGCAGTAAATCCAAACTAATTACTTGCTAAAAGGTGTGTTAATGTAACCATACTTTTAAAGTAGAACTCAATACCTTCACCTTTACACCTGCTTTTTGACCTTTAATTGCTAAGTTGTAATCACAGGATGCAGCTGATAACGGAGAAGACATAGTGCTTGTTCAAAGTCTGGACAGTGAGGGCAATGTAAAGAAGCTATTAACTAACCACTGAGGAATACAGAACAGGTTGCTTACATACATTGACAGACAAAGTTACATCATTAATACAGGCACTTTGTGGCTTCCTGCAGAGAAATTGATTTTCAGTGAATGTAAGGCAAGCATCTATCACTTATTCACTGAGAGAATGAGAAACAGAGGATGCAGATAATGAGAAAAGTCTTCTGAACCGCCACCGTGGTGGAGGAGTTTGAGAGTCCCAATGATTCTAGGAGCAATGTCGTCTGGGGCACATGTTGCTCCTGGTAGGGTCTCCCAAGGCAAATTGGTCCTAAAGGTGTGGTTTTCTGGGTTATTTTATAGTTTTGCATTGTTCTCTAGTGTAATTCAATGCTATCTGTGTAATTTTTATAAAGAAAGAAGCTTTGATGCTTATAAGCTTTAGAAGTTTCCCATCTGACACCTGAATTTGAAACAGCAGGATTCTCATTAGTATTCATGATATGCACAGCACTCGCTTCTGATTGGATGACCGAAACGTCAATACTCTGCCCCCCGAAATGTCCCGAGATACTTTGGAAAGTGAAAGAGTGAAAAAGTTGAACACCCAGGTAACAAACAGTAACTTCTAGTCTTTACTGAAGATTAGCTTTGAGGGAGCCTGCTTCCTGCTAAAACTCATTTCCTCAGCATTCCTCCTGTTTTCCTCCTCTTGCTGTGTGTGTCACCCGCGCTCCCCTCCGACAAGGGGGTGTGTGGGGGGGGTCCGCGCAGCGTGGTGCTGACCGACCGCACGGCTTAAACACACATACACACACACACAGAGGGAGGAAAAAAGAAACAGAGAGAGAGGGACCTGCGGCAGCCAGCCAGCCAGGTATATCTCCGAGTCGGCAACACTGCATCTGCGTGCGTTCCGCCATGTTGAATTTTCAACAAAGACAAAAGCTAGCAGCTGGACGGACCGAAAGGCGTTACCATCTCAGCCAATACACGTGACGTCAAACCGTGCACAAATGCAGATGCGCATTTTTAAGTTTCATTTCTTACAGATTCTGTTTTTTTTAATAACCAGGGAACAGAGAGTTTTCATGTTTGGCCTACATGACAGGCTCAGGGGGATCTATTAGAAACTATGAAAACCTGAAAAAAAAGGATTCTGACAAAACCACCCCTTTAAGTGAAGGGTGAGACAAAGAGCGGAGTACCCAGCCCGGAGGGTTACCGGAATGCTGCCCTGGAGCCAGGCCTGGGGTTGGTGCCCATTGAGCATCTGGTGGTCGGGCTTTGGCCCATGAGGCCCTGCTGGGCCCAGCCTGAACCTGCTGGAGCCTGAACCTGCTGAAGACTGGACCCTGCTGGGCCCAATTACATGGGCTCATCCACCTGTGGATCCACCAGAAGACTCTGCCTGGATGAAAGGATAGCTTACCTGTGCCTTTGGGTCAGGGAATGAATCATGACTGTTGTTCCTGCTTATGCACCAAATAGCAGCTCAGAGTGCCCACCTTTTTTGGAGTACTTGGGTCAAGTGCTAAATGGCATGCTCAACTGGGATCTCTATAGTCCTGCTGGGGGACTTGAATGCTCACGTGGGCAATGACAGCGTGACTTGGAGGGGTGTGATTAGGAGGAACGGCCCATCCAATCTGAACCCAAGTGGTGATTTGTTATTGGACTTTTGTGCATGTTGCAATTTGGCCATAACAAACACCATGTTTGAATGTAAGGTTGCCCATCGATATACTTGGTGCCAGGGCAGCCTATAGGACGCAGTTCGATTATCAATCTTGCAGTTGTATCATCTGACCTACGACTGTATGTTTTGGACACTTGTGTGAAGAGGAGCAGAGCTGTTAACTGATCACTACCTGGTGGAGAGTTGGCTCAGATGACAGAGGAAGATGCCGCTGACTTGGTAGGCCCAACCACATAGTGAGGGTCTGCTGGGAACGCCTGGCAGAAGAACCTGTCAAGATGGTCTTCAACTCCCACCTCTGGCAGAGCTTTGATCACGTCTCAAGAGCAGTGGGGGACATTGAGTGGATGGCCTTTTGTTAAGGGCCTTTCAGTCCCTGTACCAGAGGAGTGTGAAGCCTGGGTCCCACAGAAAACACCAGCACTGCGCCGCACAGCGCCCGAGCTGTGATTTTGAATAGAAACCATTGTAATCAAGTTGTCCCACGAGGACCGCCACGTCGCGTCCCAGATGCGCTGGTCCATGCTGAGGTGCACCTGAGGTGCGTGTGTCACGACATTGTGGAGTACTTTATGATGCAGATATTATGACAATATGCAGAACTGCTAAAAATATGGCAAACATGGATGAGGAGCGTTTCATTGAGGAATATTTATATAATTGAGCTTTTAGACTGTTCCAATAAATAGCTCACTTACCCATTGTTGAATAATTAAAAGATAGTCCCACAAAACACTATGATAGTTTTGACCAAATATAGACAAAAAGATGCGCTTCATAATTCCTGTTCTCGGTTCCTGCAAGATAATTGTGACTATCGTGTGATTTTGCAAGCTGCATTCCACGGCGCTCCGCATCAGGAAAGACTAGAAGACTCGCCAAAGACACATCCCTACTGCGGAGCAGTGCTAACTTCTCCTGGCTCCCAGGCTTGAGTCTTGTCTGCAAAGCTGGTAGTAAGTCAGGCCTGTTCCTGCTGAGGGTTGGACTTTGCCAGGGCTGCCCTTTGTCACTGGTTCTGTTCATAACCCTTTTGTACAGAATTTCTAGGTGCAGCTGTGGTGTAGAGGGTGGCGAGTTTGGTGGCAGGAGGATTTTGAGGTTCAGCACCTCTAAATCTAAGACCATGATCCTCAACCAGAAAAAGGTGGTTTGCCAACTCCGGGTCAGGGAAGAGGTTCTATCTCAACTGGAGGAGTTTAAGTATCTATGGGTCTTGTTCACGAGTGAGGGGAGGAGGGAGCAGGATATCAATAGGTGGACCGGAGTAGCATCTGGACTGATGTGGACAGTGAACTGGTCTGTTGTGGGAAAGAGGGAGCTGAGCCAGGAAGCCATGCTCTCGATATACCGGTTGACCTATGTCCCAATTCACGCCTGTGGTCATGAGCTTTGGGTAATGACAGAAAGAACAAGTCATGAATACAAGCAGCCAAAATGAGGTTCCTCTGCAGGGTGGCTGGGCTCAGCGTTACGGATGGAGTGAGGAGCTCGGACATCCAGAAGGGACTTGAAGTAGAACTGCTGCTCCTCCACATTGAGAGGAGCCAGCTGCGGTGGTTCAGTGTATCTTTGGAGGATGGCTCTTGAACGCCTCCCTCTGGAGATGTTTTGGGAATGCCCTCCCAGCAGAAGGCACCCAGGTTGAACCAGGACATGCTGGCATGCCATGGGGTCCTGCCAGAGGAGGTGGGCGGGTAGTGGACAGTCTGGGATGCTGCCCCCATGACCCAGATTTAGATAAAGCTGAGGAAAGCAAGTCGAGGAGAAAGATCGTATAAAGTAATTGTTTTTGTTTTTAAATTGATCGAAGACAAAAATGTATGTGGTGCAAGAATGTTGACAATCCAGATTGGTGATAAACCATGGCTTTAGCTGACATTTCTGTCTGATGCAAGGCTTTGCCTTTCAACCTGGCTTAGGGCTGTCTTTTTCAAAAAGGGTGAGGTGAAAATCAAGACTGGTCAGATCTGGTCCCAGGCAAGTCCTGGACACGTGTCTCAGCTGGCTGCAGTTCCTGTTAGATTGCAGCAGAGTCTCCCCACAGCACATGGAAAAAAATTTGCATCAAGGTCTTAGAGGAGAGGAGTAAAGGTCACACGATGCATTAACAGCCTCAGGATATGAAGGTAATTGGATAAGAACAAGACATTGAGGTTTTAGTTGCACCCAGTACTGTGATGGCTGCGTACTGTCTGACAGTGAGAAATTAGTTTTTTTTTTTATCCTTAAATATGGTTTAAAAACAGTTAAAATAAATATTGAATGGAATGGATGATTCAAGGACCGACATGGAATGTGTCAGTAGTGAAAGAAGCTGGAACCAAAATGGAATATTTACACAATATAATACACATATATACATATACACGTACACACACGTCTATACTGTATATGTATATGTATATTCTGTATTAGGGCTGGGCGATATGACCAAATTAATATCACGATTTATTGAGGAGTTCTCCTCGATTAACGATTAATGGACAATAACTACCTGTATGCTCCAAAACAAAAGTTGTCCACTAGATGGAGCTGTAGCAGCATAATTGCTCCACAGGCTAAAATTTCCTGCAAACGCAAAGTATGGGCCCGCTAGTAAATCAGACTGACGAGCCCGCTGCTTCATGTTTGAACGTTTCTCCATTTCCTTGTTTCCTTGTTGCAATCTGGATGGGGGGAGTCACGTGACTAACACAGGACACGGACTAGTTGAGTCGCCACATCTTCTTAAAGGGACACAAACATCCGGAACCTACTCGCTTCTTTTCATTTTCTAAAATATCGAACATACGATTATGGGCAAAATGACATTGATTAGAGTTATAAAATTCGGTATTCGATTATTTTTTATTTATCGCCCAGCCCTATTCTGTGTGTGTATGTATATATATATATATATATATATATATATATATATATATATATATATATATATATATATATATAGGGTTAGACACACACACACACACAGTCATCAGTATATTGGATGAAGTGTAGAGAAGTCAGCACACAGCCTTGGGGGAGCTAATGGAGGTGTAACAGAGATCTGAGAGGATGTTATTGACCACCATTCATTGTGACCTGTTAGTCAGAAAGTCCAGTATCCACAGGATTATCTGGTCATTCAAGTGATTAATGACCTTTGTTTGTTTGATGTGACAGTGTATGATGACCAGAGGCATAAGTGATCATTTTCACTATTCTCAGAACTTTATTATGAATGCAACCATGCTCTCCATGTATGATCGCTGTCCTTTATTAACTTGCTATTTTGTTCCTCAGATATTTTCTGTATCTGATTTTCTTTTTCTCTGCTTCTGCCTTTCTCTGTCTCAGGTCCTGTCTGCAGCGTCTGCGTGGACAACTTTGGAGCTCGTCCTGTGACCATCTTCAGTGGTGTAATGGTGGCCGGGGGCCTGATGCTTAGTGCCTTTGCTCCAAATGTCCAATTCCTAATTTTTTCATACGGGATTGTTGTTGGTAAGGAATATCCTATAACACATTGTGTAATCACTGGAAACAAGTTGAACTATTATGTAACATTAGATGGTGACTGTAGCATAAATTATTAGTTAAAGTGCCTATGACTCCATATTTAAATCACTTTATATTAAACAGGTGTAATCTTTGATGCCTCTAGATTAGCGTTGCACCATTATAACTCAAAATACGCTGTAATTATTTCCTAACGAGCAACTCAGAGATCAGAAGAATGCGCCGCCTTCCGGTTCTGCTGGGTTTCTCCTTATTTGGCAGCCTGACACTTCTGCTGCAGCAGGGGGCAGTGCCGTCGCGTGAAAGAGAAACGAAACTGAAACTAAACACTACACGGTCTATGGTCAATGGCGGCGGCACTGCCTCGCTCCAGTTGTCGTGAACGTGCATGTGGGAGGAGAATTTACCATTTAAGCAAGTCTGGATCACTATGACCTCATAGCGGGCTGGAGTGAAAAAAACTGTTTGAAACCTGGGTCTGAAATCTGGAAGAGCTTCTCATTAGCTGTACTAGGAGACAGATGGATGCTGTTTTTTGCTCTTTCTGGCAGGTTTAAGGTGAGAACTCAACATTGCAACATGATAGATAAGTCAGAAAACACGGAAAACAATGTCATGGGCACTTTAATGAATACCACTGGGACTGAAATTACATTGACTAGATATTCTGTTAATCATTGCTTGGTTTGTTTGACATTACTAGCCACGTTTCCACTATCGGAACTTCAGGGCCAGTCCTCTGGCTCGGTCCTCTCAGCCGTCGTGTCTCCACACAAATCTGACCTTTCGGATCACTGACAAGTGCCAAAAGGCGCCACAAAAAAAGTAAACTGAAGCGGAGGATAACAAATGGAGGAGGATTCGGTGGTTACTACATTTATTGTGTTTAGTTTTAGTTTTGGGAGTGACTGAAACGATGAATAGACTTGATGACAAACTCATCTAACTTCAAGGTAACAGAGACACGGAGTGTCTGTTCAAAGCTTCGGTTCGGTCTCTCAGAAGAGGACAGAACGCGACGAACCACAGAGACGGACGGTAAGTGTTCTGGTTTGTGGAGGAAGTTTAATCAAAATGTGTTTAATTCATTACCAAACATTTTCATTTGTAAAACTCAAAACAGCTGAAGACCAACTTCATCAAGTCCTGACTGAAAAAAACTGCTTTAAGTGACTTTTGGTCAGGGACATGATTATATTAATATATTTTTTCCATTGGGTTAGTAATGTGCACTATTAATATTTGTTGCATAGTTTGCTTTAAATGGCTTGTAGACTAATGTTATGTCAGCTGTTATCTTTAAGTCAAGTCAAATTAGTCAACAATACACAGTAAAGTGTTTAAATATTTATCAAGTAAACTAGTAAATAGTCAATTAATTTTGATTTTTGAAAATCATACATGGAAAGAGCAAATACATTTATTTTTCTGGTGCATAAGCCTTATATTCAGAGTAGTGCCTTCAGTTTGTTTTTAACTTGGTTTGTATTGTTTCCTGCTGCTGTGTTTTTATTTGTAACTTGTCTGCACTTGTAAGATGACCTTAATAAATTTTATTATTTACAGACACACCTGCTGTTTTGATAAACCATAAGCTAACACAGTTTTTATTTACAGATGTTGCAGCTTCTTCTAAGACGGGCACAGCGTCTCTCCTGTTGTCTGGGTCCATCTAAGAAGTGAAGAACGGTAAACAGCGGTTCTGCCAACTTTCTCCAACCATCAGTGGGCAGAGAACATCCGGATGTCACGTGAAACATTTCTGTACCTCTACAGATGAGTTCCACCAACACCGGAGAACCAGGATGTTACTTTTTGACTGTGTCCCCCTCTAGTAACAGTTACTATAGCAATCTGGAAACCAGTAACTAACAGAATACAGGAGTGTTGCTCACCTGTTGCTGTGTTATTCATCTAATAAAAACTGAAAGAATAAAGATTTTGTATTATCTTTATTAGAACACAATAAATTCAAAATAAGAAATTAGATGTCACAACCAGAATATAAAAATTAGCAGTAAAAAATGGAACAGCAAACTGAAAATGTGCAAAGACGTGCAAAGTTATTAAATGTACAAAGTTAAATATCCAAATCAGCATGAATTTTTCAGTCTATATTCAGCTCAGCCCCATGACATTGATCCAGCTGGAATTTCGACATCATTTGTAACAAGATGACCAGAATGCCTGTTTGAAATGCTGTGTTCTGCTATCTGACCGCTGGACAAAGTGGTCAATCTGATGTTCCTGCTCCGAGATCATCGTAGAGATCAGTTCCTGGTGCTCTGGTCTCTCTCGTGTTCTCCGTCTGCTGAAAGAACTCTCAGACGTTTTCCTGTCAAGATAAAAAATACATATAAATATAAGTGTAAAAGAAAAAATAACCTCTCAAACACCTGTCTCTCATTACACTGAACATTTGAGAAAGAAATTTATAGAAAAAGATCAACATAACAGCTGACAGCAGCATGATATAGTGAGTAGTGTTATAAAATAATGAAGCATTGCAAATGAATAATGGCTGATATTTCTTTCCAGGTGACTTTACTATGACTTTAACACTACATTAAGCTGTACAGTGATCATTCTGTATGCTGTGTACAGTGATTATTTACAACTTGAGTAATTGCATTAAAGGAATTTATTAGACATGTTTTTATTAATAAAGTGCACAGTTGAACAAAAAAAACACTCACTTTTTGGTGCCATTTGGTGACAAGTGGTGCTGGTGGTCAGTGGAGCCTTAAGATGTTGTCAGAAGTCTGTGTCTCTGAAATAAAAGAGCTACCGGCAACAGAGCTAACCGGCTAAAATACCAGTCTCCTCTTTACCTGGCAAGGTAACAAAATCCACCCAGTGTAAAAAGTTAACCATCATTACTTCACAAAAAGCATCACTGAAACATCTTAACATGTTGTGATGTTTTACCCTAACAGTTTTAATTGTCCACGGGTAGAGGAGTTCATGCTACTTCTGACTAGCCTGCTAGTTCACATAGCATAACAAGCCGACTGAACACACGTTTGTTTTAGCGAGTTAAAACTAAATAACTAGGTGAAGGCTAGAGGGGTAGTTCAAACTTTTACAAGACTTGAAGTTAGTTCTTACCTTCAGTGTAGGTCGATCGTCCGAGGAATGTTGCTGATGTTACGACCACTGCCTGGACTGGTGGATGGAGCGGACTCCTTTGCTCCTGGGTCCGCCGTGAACGCTGAATGAAGACCCGGGAAACTGTCCATCTGCTCGTCTAACCCACTTTTATTTTTACAGTCCTTCAGATGATTGTAGTCCGGTTTCAGCGTCTTCAGCTTCTCCCTGCGTTGTTTGGCTGTTTGACTAAAGCCAGGACTGTCCAAATATGCTGACTTTTCTAAGAAAATCTTCTCATTTCTGAGAAGAGTCGAATCCCCTCAGCACATCTTTGTTGGTTTTAAACGCCACCAGCGGCTGAACCTCCTGGTTGATCCATAAAAACTATCGGTTTTTTAAAAATGGCGGTTGTTTGGCGACGTCTGTTACGACCCTAAAATTGTCTAGGAGTAAAAAATAAGGGTCTAACACAAATGTGCTCCAGGACAAGGTGATTAAGGTTTGCAAAAGAAAAGTTTATTTTTCCCTCCCACGATCACAACCCAGCAGGAAGAGGAACTGCGGAACTAAAGGAGTTGGAACAAAACTAAAAACTCTCTTCAACTAAAGAAAGAGGGCTAAACAAACACAAAACGCTGGGGAGAAAACTCTACGACCCAGGAATATACAGTTAAACCTAATAAATTACACTAACGAAGTATTTAAACTAACTAAAGGCGCTCAGAAATAACGAGGATGGAATAACTAAGGACGCTCGGAAATATCAAGGATGGAAGTCACGCTAATACTAAAGACGAAATGAAAATGCTCTTTAACGAGCAGCAGAACCCTGCAAACTACAAACAAGTACTGTAAATCGTAACCACCGCTAAACCTGTGAAACCACAGCTGTCGGGGACATCAGCTACCGTTCTGAGTCCCCCTATCTATCTGGCAGCCTGGGCCTTTTAAACTATAGTCAGTCCTTATCAGGCTGACTACCAGCAGCTGCGTGATCTAACACAGCTGCGGGAAGATCGGCGTGCCGCTGTCCTGAGTGCTGAACCGGGAGTGCAGGAGCCAGCCTGCTCCGTCGCTGTCCTTGGTCCTGAACAGGTGAAGGCAGCAGATCGGGGCAGACTGGGGAACTCCTCCTCATGACAGCCACACGTAACACCCCCACCCTTAAAAGAAAGAAAGAAATTAGCACATAAAACACTGAACGACCAATAAAGCAATTTCTTTCTTTAAAAAGAAGCTTGTATGCACAAGTTAGTCCACATAACCACGAGGATCCCCACTAGGCTATTTAAAGGGAAGCTAGCTAACTTCTCCTGGTCTTCATGCAGAATATTTAGGGTGGGCGAATTAAGCATAAAATCCCAAAGGAGCCTCCCTCGCTCCCTGGCATGCTCCCGAGATGGCAGCTCGCGCTACCAACACTAGCCCCAGCACCGCAACACTACAGAAAACAACAAACTGGACTCACCCCAAAAGGAATGAGCCCCTACTGCCTACAAGGGGATCTCGAGTGAGGACTTTATTCAATACAAACCAAGGACCAGGGTGGTCTACCAAACTTTTAGGCACGGAGGTGAAACGGAAAAGCATCAGGCACACATCAGGGCATCTGCAGGGGCAGCACGAGACAGACAGTCGGCTACAATGTTTTCCACTCCCCTTTTGTGACGGATGTCAAGCTCGAACTCCTGAACAAACAAGGCCCAGCGCATCAATCGCTGGTTCCTGTTGTACATGTGAGACAAGAAGGTTAGTGGATTGTGATCTGTGAAGACCACAAGGGGTCCCTTACCTGAGCTGACATACACATGAAAATGTTGTAAGGCTAAAAGGAGAGCTAAGGTTTCCTTTTCTATTGTGGAATACCTGGACTGGTACGAAGTGAACTTTTTAGAAAAATATGCCACGGGGTGGTCTAGTCCATCAATATCTTCCTGAATCAGAACAGCACCAACCCCTACGTCACTGGCATCAGTTTCGAGCTTGAAAGACCTAGAGAGATCAGGAGCTCGTAACACTGGGGCACAGCTTAACAGCTGTTTGCACGTGTCAAAGGCCTGCTGAGCCTTATTCTCCCATTTAAATGGAACCTTAGGACTCAACAAGTCAGTGAGGGGGTGTACTACTGTTGCGAAATTCTTACAGAAGCATCTGTAGTAGCCAACCATTCCTAAGAATCTCCGCAGTTCTCTCCGAGTGCGGGGTCGAGGAAACTCAGTAACAGCCTTTACTTTATCGGCCAGCATTCTCACAAAACCCTGTCCAACCTCTTTACCCAAATATGTGACGGTGGCCTTCACAAAGTCACATTTTGCGAGGTTGACAGTTAACTTGGCCTCTGCTAATTTGTGAAATAACTCGTAAAGAGTTTTTAAATGTTCATCCCAAGAAGTAGTATGAACAATAATATCGTCTAGATAAGCACTGCAGTTATCTAGCCCAGCTGTCACAGTGTTGATCAAACGCTGGAATGTAGCTGGAGCATTTCGCATGCCAAAGGGCATGACCGTGTATTGTAAGAAGGTGTCTGGAGTGGCAAAAGCTGAGATTTCAGACGCAGCAGGGGTTAATGGAACCTGCCAATACCCCTTTAACAAATCTATCTTTGTGACAAATGTGGCATTTCCCACACTGTCCACGCAATCATCCACCCTGGGCAAAGGATAACAGTCCGGTACGGTTACTGCATTTACTTTACGGTAGTCTGTTATAAAACGAGGAGTACCATCAGGTTTTCCTTCAACGATGCAGGGTGAACTCCATGGGCTGAAACTATGGATTGCTA
>SSNR01000096.1:785335-798770 GCA_006937965.1 Callopanchax toddi | reverse complement strand
ACTCAGGCTCCCCCTTCTGTGTGGCAGGAGGAGTAGCTACATTTTCAGGCTTTACCAGAGGCACCTTTATTTCATTAAACAGACCAGAAACATCAAAAACGTCTGCTTTCTTTGCTTGTGCTCTGGTAACAACACAGGCTGGGTAAACGCTAGATTCTGAGCACACACAGTGTGAATCAGCAGGAGGAGTTTCTAGAAGCTTCAATGAGGGGACAACAGCTCCTCCTGCTATATCGTTACCCAGTAACATGGCAACCCCTGAAACAGGAAGTGAGGGGCACACGGCCATTTCAAAACTACCTTTTATCAGGTCACAGGCTAGAGTCACATTATGTAATGGATGTGAAACGTTGTCAGAACCGATCCCTTTTAAAAGGACAGAGACTCCAGTATTACTGGACTCATTAAATGGTAAAACCCCTTCCAAAATAAGAGTTTGAGATGCACCTGTGTCCCTCAATATTTTTATTGGAACTGGAACAGCTGACTCTTCAGCGAGGGAAACAAATCCCTGAAACACAAAAGGGCTGAAACTTTGGTCAAATACCCTCTTCTCTGAACTAGACTCCTGACTGGGAGCCAGAAATCCAACCTCACGAGGTGGGGACTCTTTCCTGGTGTTTTTATGTTTCAGTGTTAAACAGTCTTTGATAACATGTCCAACCTTGTGACAGTAAAAGCACCGTGGTTGACTCACGGGTGCTGGAGATGCTGGAGGTGTGGACACAGGCCGTCTCACAAAGGAGCGTCTAGCGTCTCCTCTCTCTCTGCTGTCTCTCTGACTGCTCTCTCCACTAAAGCGGTGTGTCAGAGAGAACTCATCGGCTAACAGAGCAGCAGAGGACAGAGTGTTTACCTTCTGTTCATTTAAATAAAGAACAACTCGCTCAGGTATGCATCTTTTGAAATCTTCCAACAAGATTAATTCTTTAAGTGCTTCTAAAGTGGTGACTTTTGAAGCGGCTACCCACTTCTCAAACAATACACTCTTTTCCCTTGAAAATTCAACATAGGTCTGGCTAGAAGCTTTATTTTTGTAAGCTCTAAACTTTTGTCGGTAGGCTTCAGGAACCAGCTCATAAGCATTTAGGATTGCGCTTTTTACACGGTCATAATTCAAACTGTCCTGAACAGGAAGAGAAGCGATGACCTCTTGTGCTTTACCGATTAACTTACATTGTAAGAGTAAAGACCAGACTTCACGAGGCCAAGCTAAAGCTGTAGCAATATGCTCAAAAGCTGGAAAATAGCTATCCACTTTGGTCTCACGAAAGGGTGGCATTAAAAGGACGCACTTACTGACATCTCGGTTCATGGACTCGTCACTGGCGGGTTTCGTCTCAGCAGCGGCGGGTTTACCAGAGGAAGGCTTGGCTTGATGCTCGAACTCAAGTTTCTTTAGCCGGACCTTTTCCTCAACCTCTAGTTTTCGGAGCTCCAGCTGCAATTCCATCTTTCGAAGGTCCGCTTCCACCTCCATCTTGCGGACTTGCGCCCTCTCCTCAGCTTCATATTTCAGACGGGCCAGCTGGATCTGCAGGTGCGCGCTGTCAACAGTGTCTTTAGATGACCCTGGGGAAGACGGTTCAAAAGAGGGGAGAGTTTGTTGAGGGGGTGTTTTTGGTAGCTCACCCCCAGGAAGAGTCTGCAGGAGGTCCTCCTCGTCTTTAACTTCCTCCTCTGTGGCCTCAGTGGCCTCGTCGGCTGGATTCTCATCCTCCTTTCCATCAGAAATCGGAGCGTCCTGGTCCTGGTCCTCATGCGGATCAGTCTCCGTCAGCGCCGGCAGCAGTCCCTCTTTCTCCAGGGCGGAGACAACCTGATCCCTCAGGTCAGCCTTCAGCGTCTGGGTGGCCCCGGTGAGACCTAGGTGTGTCGCTATTTCCACTAATTCACGTTTGCGACAGCTGTTAATTTGTTCACGTGAAGGGGCCTTTAGGAACGTTTTTAGGTTAAACATTTTTTTCTAGAGGGAACCAGGACTAAAGTTGAATGAAAAAAAAAAAAACCAAGCACTGAGCACTTAATAAACGCGCTAGGCGAACTACAACGCGAATACCCACAAATAGGGCCGTGCGAGGGTCCAGGTGATTTAAAATCCCGGACGAGCCCCCATTATGTTACGACCCTAAAATTGTCTAGGAGTAAAAATAAGGGTCTAACACAAATGTGCTCCAGGACAAGGTGATTAAGGTTTGCAAAAGAAAAGTTTATTTTTTTCCTCCCACGATCACAAGCCAGCAGGAAGAGGAACTGCGGAACTAAAGGAGTTAGAACAAAACTAAAAACTCTCTTCAACTAAAGAAACAGGGCTAAACAAACACAAAACGCTGGGGAGAAAACTCTACGACCCAGGAATATACAGTTAAACCTAATAAATTACACTAACGAAGTATTTAAACTAACTAAAGGCGCTCAGAAATAACGAGGATGGATTAACTAAGGACGCTCGGAAATATCGAGGATGGAAGTCACGCTAATACTAAAGACGAAATGAAAATGCTCTTTAACGAGCAGCAGAACCCTGCAAACTACAAACAAGTACTGTAAATCGTAACCACCGCTAAACCTGTGAAACCACAGCTGTCGGGGACATCAGCTACCGTTCTGAGTCCCCCTATCTATCTGGCAGCCTGGGCCTTTTAAACTATAGTCAGTCCTTATCAGGCTGACTACCAGCAGCTGCGTGATCTAACACAGCTGCGGGAAGATCGGCGTGCCGCTGTCCTGAGTGCTGAACCGGGAGTGCAGGAGCCAGCCTGCTCCGTCGCTGTCCTTGGTCCTGAACAGGTGAAGGCAGCAGATCGGGGCAGACTGGGGAACTCCTCCTCATGACAGCCACACGTAACAACGTCTGTTTTCATCCTGTCCCATGTCCTACAACCAATCCAAATGAAGTCCCACCCAGCGAGTCTAGCGGGCCATTCTGAGTACCTGCCCTTGATCAGGGACTCTGTTGGTCCCTGAAATGGCCCCGTAAATGGCCCTGTCGGAGCGGCCCGATGAAGTGGAGACATGCACAAGCCTCGAAGTTCTTGTAAAATTACCCTGAAGTTCCGATAGTGGAAACAGGCCTATTGACTGGGTTGTTGACTGGAAAACAAGCCTGTTTACCATCTGGCCTTTTACTACCTTTGTGTCCTTAGCAGTGGTTGTGCATGCGTCCAACACCACCTGTTTTTCCATATTGAATTACTGTCTAGCCATGCTCAACTCTGGTGAACCCCTCACTGTATGTAATACCTCACATGCAGTGAGCATTAGGGAGAAATGAGTGTGCATATTTGAAGACGGTGCCTTTATTTTCAGTCATGCCCTTAGGTGTTGCTGAACAAGCATGTGGTTTGATTACTGCTTATCATGTTACATGTGCTAAGTGTGGTGCTTAAAACACCAGACACAGTGTCCTTTGAATTTATCCATGTGCTTTATAGTGATGTCTTTCTGTCTTTAGGCCTGGGTTGTGGTCTTGTCTACGCGGCCACTTTGACAATCACCTGTCAGTATTTTGACAAGAGACGCGGCCTCGCCCTCGGCATTGTCACCACAGGTACTCCTGCCTTCCTCCACCTCGAGATCTTTTGGTGCTCAACTTTTTATCCACGCTAATTTCTTTTATGCATGAAATGCTGGGAACCTTAGGGAGGTAAACATTTGTAAAATGGACTCTTCTGTACAGTGGGAGAAATATGTAATTGATTCCTCAATGAATTTTTAAGTTTTTCCACTTATAAAGAGTGGAGAAGTGCAATTTTTAATAATAGAAATACATCAACTGTGAGAGACTGAATCTTATGAAAATTTCAGTTAATCACATTGTATGATTTTTAAATAATCAATTTGCATTTTATTGTATGAAATAAGTATTTGATCCCCTACCAACCAGCAGGAAGTCTCTCTCACAGACTTGTTTGTCTTTGAGAAGCCCTCCTATACCCATTGGAACACATTACCTGTATAAAAGACACCTGTCCACACTCAATCAATCAGACTCCAACCTCTCCACCATGGATACCAAAGAGCTGTCTTAAGAACACCAGGGACAAAATTGCAGATCGACACAAGGTGGGGATGGGCTACAAGACAACAGGCTAACGGCTTGGTGAGATGCAACTACTGTAGGCACAATTGTTAGAAAATGGAAGAAACTCCAGATGACTGTCAATCTCCCTCAGACTGGAGCTCCATGAAGATGTGGCCTTGTGGAGTATCAGTGATCATGAGAAAAGTGAGGGATCAGCCCAGAACTACATGAGAGGACCTGGTCAATGACCTGAAGAGAGCAGGGACCACAGGGTCAATGGTTACCATAGTAACACACTACGCCATCATGGATTAAAATCCTGCAGCAAGGTCTCCCTGCTCAAACCAGAACATGTCCAGGTCCATCTGAAGTTCACCAAATACCATCTGGATGATCCAGGAGAGGCCTGTGAGAAGGACAGGAAGTCAGATGAGATCAAAATAGAACTTTATGGTAGAAACTCCACTCGCTGTGTTTGGAGGAAGAACACTTTCCCAACCATGAAGCACGGACGTGGAAACATCATGCTCTGGAGTGTTTTTCTGCAGTGGGGACAGGACGTCTGCACCGTACTGTGGAGAGGATGGATGGGGACATGTATCTCCAGATTTTGGGCAACAACCTTCTTCTCTCAGTAAGAGCATTGAAGATGGGTGTTGGCTGGGCATGACAATGACCTGAAACAGCCAGGGAAACTAAGGAGTAGCTCCACCAGAAGCATTTCAAGGTCCTGGAGTGGTGTAGCCAGTCTCTAGACCTGAACCCCATAGAAAATCTTTGGAGGAGCTGAAACTCCATGTTACCCAGCCAACTTGAAAAATCAGCAAGGGATCAAATCCTTATCTTCTCCACCGTATACACAAGGACCTGTTAGCAGATTTCGCCAGACTGAGTGTTAAAACATCTCTAGGAATGCTTTGAATTTTAGACCGTTTATTCAAAACCATCATATGTTGGGACTCATATTAGTTAGATTGATGAAAAAACTGATTCTTCTCATTGTCTACAACTTGTATTTTAGCATGAATACCCTTACATCATTAAAATATGACACACTGTGGCTTAAAATGTAACAATTTGTCACTTTTTGTTACGCAAACTGAATTTTTTTTCTTCTCTGTTCTTTCAGGCACAAGCGTTGGCGCCTTCATCTACGCCACTGCTCAAAATGAGCTGATAGTGTTGTTCGGACTCGATGGCTGCCTGCTCGTCATTGGAGCTATTGCACTAAACCTCATGGCCTGTGCTGGCTTCATGAGGCCCCTTCACATGCCAGGGTACTACCTCAAACAGAAGGCCGCCCTGGAGCGTAACACAGAAGAGCAGTTTTTTAAGAAACCACCTTTGGATGACCTCAATATCACAACAGGCTCTGCTACTCCAGAGGAAGCTCTCACAGGGAAGGAGTTGCTCATCACAGTCGATAACAAGGATCTGTCCATTCAGACAGAGAAGAAAACTGGTCCCCGTGCTGGGTTAGCTATCATGAATGCAATCAAAAAGAAGCAGAAGGCCTACTGCAAGTATATGAACTTGTTGTGTGAGATCTTGCAGGACCAAGCCATGGTGGCCTTCTGCATTGCTATCTTCCTGTTCAGCCTGGGTGCATTCCCACCGTTCCTCTTTATTGAAGATGTGGCACAGAGTGAAGGACTCATTGAAGAAGTTAGCATCATTCCTCTTGTATCAATAGGTGCTATTGCCACCTGCATAGGCAAACTAGCGCTGGGTATCCTGGTGGACATCAAGTGGATCAACAGTATTTGTCTGTATGCTTTCACTATGTTTGTAGGGGGTGTAATACTGCTGCTCATACCTATCACCAACAGTTACTTTGGACTTCAGATCCTGACTGGCGTCCTTGGTTTCTGCTCTGGAAACTGGTCCCTCACCTCCTACATCACCACTCAGATTGTTGGGTTGCATAGACTGACTCAAGCCCATGGCGTCCTTATGTTCTTTGGGGGATTTGGGATCATGCTCGGACCCCCTGTTGTAGGTGAGATGATTGCTTTTTTTTCCACAATTTTAAGCCATGGAACACTGTTGATAAAGTCAGTTGCTATTTAAAGTATTGATTCAAATAAACATGCATACTAATGTTGACTTAAGTAGGAGGCAGCTTGTCATGTTTTAGCTGACTGCTCTATTTACCAGGAAGTCCTGCTGACCATGTTTGTCCCCATGTCTTTCCAGGGTGGTTCTTTGACTGGACACAGTCGTATGACTTGGCGTTCTATTTTAGTGGGACCTGTGTGCTGTTGGGAGCATTTATCTTCTCGTTTCTCAGCCTTCCCTGCTGGCAGAGGAAGAAATCTGAAAACAACAAACCAGACGTTCAGTATACCAGCAGCTGTGACAAAGTTGCCTCAGTAGCCTGATTTTAGCACCTTTCACAGCAGCTCAGATCTGATGCTCACCTGACCTGTTATTCATGAGCTATGTCCAAGTCACCTCCTCTCTGACTATTATGGGGTGTTTTCTTTATTTCTGCTGCCGTTTTTTGAAATACAGGCCTTTCCTCCAATCCTTGCCTGCGTTTCTCAGGTTCAGCCTTTCTATTACAGATTTGAAGGTTTGACTGATACTAGTGGGTTTTTTAATATTTATTATTACCTAATTCATGAGGTTAACCGAACAATATTGTTAAACCCCAAATTCAGTGTTGTTTATGTAAAGATCACTTTTTTAAACTGTAGTTTGGGAAACATTACGTTGTACCACTGGGTACTGTGGAAGGAAAATCCTGAAATCTGTCAAATGACAATATAACACAATAACAGCATTTGAAATTTGCACATAAAGTCACGTATTCCACTGCAATAGTTTTCATTTATAGGAATAAATGAAAGATGGAGCCGTTTTTTATAAACATTAATATTTGTATTTTAGTTTTAGGAATGATTTTGCCACTGTGTTTGTCACCAAAGCATTCGTAACAGTTTAATGCCTGTCATCACATAATGCCTCTTGTATCAACACAAAGCCTTGTTGTTGTGTTCATTTTTATTGTCAAGTGCATTAAATCAATTTTTTATTTTATTTTTTACAACAGCTTGGGTTCCACATTGTTTGTTAATGAGACACTTAAGTGATTCACAAACATGTAAAAACACTGGGATCTGACTGTATTTACATTTAAGCATGTTGGTTTATCGTCACCTGATTTGATGATGTTGTGTGTTGTGTGTCTGCACATGCATATCCACAAGTGTGCTGCGGTTTTTGTGTCAAGATTGTTTTTTAAACTTTTATATTAGCAGTCTAGTTTATTAGTTTGTGAAGCCCTATGTGCTCGGGACTATTATATGCACAAAAGTTGCTATAGAACTGTTAAAAATTGTCTTTGGGTTGATTGTTGTGATCGTTGTTAGGACGTTGCAACAGGTTTTTTTAGTCTTGTGAAAGTTGTTAAGTAGACCACTACAGATATGTCTGGTAGCTCCAGTTTCAGGTGTGAGGGTAAAATCTGGGACGTTAGTGTTGTGTTCTATGTTCTGACAGGGTGCAGATGTTCTGCTGTAGAGATCAAATCAAGTTTTAGACTTTTTTATTTCACTATTGTAATATTTATCATTTTTCCTGTTCAGTTTTATTTAAATTGTGACAATAAAGATATTTGTAATAATACCAATGAGTGTTTACATGTTTTTCCTACCAGCATGGTGCCCAGCGATGCATGCTGGGATTGTGTGACCCAGAGCTCTAATGTTTCTGTCATTTGTTTTGAAATCTTTGAAATTATTACATAGTTTTTATAGTATTTGGCCTCTTAAGCTATTAATATTTTAGCATTTAAACAACAACACTCCTAATTACCTTTAAGCAGTGGTGTGTAAAGTATTAACCCTCACACTCCTTATTTTTGGGCCTATGGAGTTTTCATTTGACCCCAGTGCGAGGGTTAAAATGGCACAAATAATATTCAAACCAAGAAAATGTTTTCAGAGAGAATGTGGTTATAATTTAAGAGGGGAACTAAATCTAAAAATACTAAAGGGTTGATGACAAAAAAATTGAGCACTGAAAAAAAGCATCTTGACCGTAGTCCTCTTTACATTTCATTGTCTTGATGAATTTCTTTCTTGCTCCAACTGCTGACAATGCCACTGCAAAGATTCACATGTCTGCAGAACAATTTGTGTAGTCTGTGGAGACACCTTTTTTCTAAACTGATCAAATAATTTGTTCAAGTTCCTGAACTTTTAGTTGTTTATCAGGTACTTTTGCCTGAAATTTTATGTTGAGCTGAAAGTCTGTTTTTGTTATGAAGGAGGATCTCTGACCAGCTCAATCCCCATAATAACAAGCATCAAAATGACCTTAAATTGGTGTTAAATTATGAGTAAAAATCTCATCCATTCTCTTATTCATCTCTTAATAACAAACATTTTACTGAAGCAAAATTGATGCTGTCATATTTAGGCTCAGTATTGCAACACTTTCAAACAATTGTCAGATTGTGAAACAAAATTTTTTAAATAATACTATAAGTCTGTAATTGCACTGAATTGAGACATTTTTGCCACATTTAACCACTACAATGTAAATTCAGTGACATCTTGTCATTTATTCATTTAGTCTAAATACAGGTTGCAGCATTTGGATTCTAATCTTAATCATTTGATGGTAAATAATTCATTGCATTATACATAGCCTAAGATATTTGAGAGATACACTTGAAAACCGTAAAAATATTTCCTACTTTCCACCTTTAAGAAGCTGCAGTTTTACAATAGTAGAAAAATAAGTGGATTGTTCGCTGGGATGGGTCAAATAATCAGCACTGGCATTTTGGACTGGACCATGTTAATGTACACCATTTTGGTCTCTTGACTGCGTTTACCAATTGTACTACTCTTTAAAACCATGTACCTTGAAACCATGCAATGAGTTAAGAGAATCAGTGAGAGTGGACACAATAAATACATCCAAAATGGGCCATTTGTTAACACTATAAACATGTATACTGCGTCACAGTAACGACAGCAGCATCCTTCCAGGTGTGTCCATGTGTCTCAGGGAGGAAGAAAAGAGAAAGAATTAGAGATGAGAAATGATGATCAGATCATGAAGGGCTGAGAGGAGGAGAAACAGGACTGTTACCCTGTTCAAATCCAAATGTTGAATACATTAAGCTGCATTAGCCTCTTCTGAAACTGGAGTTTATGATCAGAATGTCCAAAAAGCTTCAACTCTGCTTCAAACCAACAGTCTGCAGGTTTAAAACACTGCGCTGTGATCAGTTTAATGTCATCAGTATGAACATGAGGCTGACGAATCCTGACACGTTAGTCTATAGTTCAAACAGAAGCAAAGTTTGTAAAGGGAGCTGAACTTAACGCTCTCTGATCCATCGTTTAGATTAGCTGTTACTAACCTAACAAGAAAAACTAAAATCTGTTGAAACTTCCCCCAAAAAGCTGACAGGCCTGCTCTGACAAGATGAGCTCCAAGCAAATTTAACAGCCTTACTTGTTTCTCAATGTGAGCTGATTGACAGTTAGCTAAGGAAGCTAATGTTAGCCAAAGCATTTAAATACCCATTGGTAAAGTTTTGTCACAAAACTGGAAGGACAGTGTTAAACTAAAAAACATTAGGTCAGTTCAATCCGCAGTTTCTGATAAAGTGTAAAGATGTACATTTGAATAAGTTGTCTATATCAAAGTAAGGTTTCTGCCCTGTGTTCCCCTGGTCCCTCCCCCATGTTTGTTTTTTCCTTCGTCCTGTTTTCTGTGTTAGTTTTGTTTGTTTCTTCATGTTCATGTCCTGCCCTGTGTGTCTTGCTAGAAGTTTGTCTGTTTTTCATGTTTTATGTAACACGTTTTTTTTTTGGGGGGGGGGGGTCCTGTGTTCCTCCTCTGTCCTGTCTGTTTTCTGTGGCTCATGTTCAATTCTTTATCATAGTCTGTGTGTTTCAGTTTTGCTTATTTGTTCCCCTGTTATTCTCTGTTCCTGCCTCTGCTCTCCTCTCCCCCCTCGCCCACTAACAAGTCATTGATTACACCTTGTTCCTGCTGCTCCTTGTTCCCCTGATTGCTCACTCTTGTATTTAAGCCCTCCTGTCTTGTCTCTAGTTGTCAATTTGACCTGAAGAGGTCCTGGTTATCCTGCCCTGTCTCACAGTCTTGTAAGTTTTGATTTTTGGTTTACCTTTGTTTTAAATAATAAACAGGTTTTGAGTTACCTGCTGCCTCCTGTCGCCTGTTCCTATTCCTCCACAACCCATCATTACAATAAAACAAAATATTAAAGCTATAGGTGCTGTAAGCTGTGTTATTTTAAGCTATGAGCTTAGCCATTTATAACATTTATATGCTAGTCAAAATTACATTTTAATAATAAATTGTCTGCCATGGTTCAGCAGGTGAGGGCCGTCATCCACTGATCAGAAGGTCAGCAGTTCGATCCCCCAGTTCTCACAGATCACAGGTTGAAGTATCCTTGGGCAAGATACTGAACTCCAGGTCAGGTATCACCCCAGGGCAGCACTGTGGCAGCACACTGCTCCTCAAAACAACCAAAAAAAAAGAAGGATGGCTCAAATGCAGAGCAACAAATAGGAAAAAAATAAAGGATATTATTATTGTTGTTGTTGTTAATATCAACACATTTCTACAGATGAAAACTGCAGTTTAGTCCACATTTTAAAGGCTGGACTTGACCGGAGGTCATTACAGATTCTAAATTTTTCCTGGTTTAAAAGAACAGAGATTCGGAAACACTTTCTTTCTGTCCATAATAAACATTTTAGATACTAAAAACATCATTATTCTTAAAACAAACTTTAAACTAAGAACAGTTTCCCCCCTGGATCATCAGACAACACTAACAGTTAGACAGTTTTACACTAACAGTTTTAGACTGGTTCAGATCGTAACTCTCAAACAGAAGTTTCAGAATCAGAATCAGAATCAGAATCACCTTTATTGTCATTGTACTAGTACAACGAAATTGAAAGTGCAGTCCTTAAGGTGCCTGAACATAAAAAATAAATACTAAAATACGATAAAATACTAAAACAGCAGTTGCTGAGGGTTAAGAATCAGAATAAAAATTTTAAAATCAAAAGTTTAGAAATTTAGAAAAGAGTTTAGCAAAGAAGTTTCAGTGTCCATATAAACAACATCATGTCAGATACTACAGATCTGTTCTGTGGGGTACCCCAAGGCTCTGTTCTGGGTCCACTCCTGTTTTTACTATATATCCATCCTCTTGGACAGATCATTAGTAGATGTCACAATGTCTCCTACCACCTTTATGCAGATGACATTCAGCTGTACTGCTCCTTCAAGGACTCAGAGTTCTACAAACTGTCTGAACTACTGGAGTGTCTGTCAGCTACTAACTGGTTAGAAAATAACTTCCTTCAGTTAAACCCTGAAAAGACTGAATGTCTGATTGTTGCCCCTGATAGGACGGTCCCTCTGATCAGTCAACATATTGGACATTTAAGTTCTGCTGTAAAGTCAAACCTGAGGAATCTGGGTGTTATTTTCGACCAATCAATGTCTCTTGAAGGTCACTCAAAACAGCTGGTCAGAAACTGTTTTTATCATCTGAGAAATATTTCCAAACTGAGAAAGTTGGTGTCAAAACCTGAACTGGAAATGGTTCTTCATGCTTTGATCTCCTCCCGTCTAGATTACTGTAACACACTTTTCACATGTTTGAACCAAAAAGCCCTTGACCGCCTTCAGCTGGTCCAGAACTCTGCAGCGAGGCTCCTCACTGGAGCAAACAGGAAAGATCACATCACTCCTATTCTGAGGTCTCTGCACTGGTTACCTGTTAAATGTAGAGTTCATTTTAAAATCCTGACTCTAACTTTCAGGGCCCTACATGGTCAAGCTCCTCTTTATGTTACTGAACTGATAAAGCCGTACGCTCCAACCCGAGCTCTCAGGTCCACAGACCAGAATCTCCTAACAGTTCCAAGGACCAGATTTAAAAGTCGAGGTGATCGCTCCTTCCAGTCTGTTGCACCGCGACTTTGGAATGACCTTCCTTTAGTTTGACGCTGTATAGACAGTCTGGACTCCTTTAAAAAGCAGTTGAAGACCCAATTATTCAAAACTGCTTTTAAATAACTCTTTTGTGTTCTCTTGTTGTTGTTTAATGATTTTGATTTGTAATGATATTTTGTTTGTTTTATCATGTTTGATTCTGTTTTCTGTGAAGCACTTTGTGATTTTTTTCTGTGAAAGGTGCTATATAAATAAACTTTACTTACTTACTTACTTACTAACCATTAGCTACCTGATAGTTTAAGTCTCTTTTCTCTATTCTTGTGTTGGACTATTGTGATTTGTTAACCTAAATTATTTGTTGCTTTGTGCCTCAGATGTCCACAAATATAAATCCTCAATTTTTGAATGAATATCGTTATTGCGTCGAAGAATAGTATTATGAATAACTATAAATGCGAATTATATGATAAATTGGCTTGCCAGACTGCAGGCAACGTCTCCTGGCAACCACAGCACCGGTCTTCATGGTTACGCGTTTGTCACGTGGCTATTAATGTAAACACATCTTTAGGGAAGCTAGCGTTAGGATAGTGAGCTTTAACGGAAGCATTTCTGACTTTCTGTGGGTTTTTTGCTGGAATGTGAGGATAATGTTAATACCAAGCTTCAGTAAGTGGAGCATTATGTGCAGAACAAGGGGGGAAACCGCCCACAGTTCCTGAGAGGAGAGCCGACGTGTCCGCTGAGGTGAAATGGGTGCGAGCGCTTCACTATCCCTCTGTGTAAGTTCCCCTTAAAGAACGGACTGTACTTTTCCCTCTGTTTTTATCTTAATGACTGAACTTTGCAGCTGATCTCGCTTAGAATAAGGACGTTTTTAGCAGCAAACTAGAGATATTACTTATTATTTTCATATTCTATTTTTTAAATTACATTTGATAACATGTCATTTATAAAAGTCTTCTTTTGTGTAAGGCTGTGGTGTTTCTAGTTCACAGAAAAGACTTTAATGGACGTTCTTTATTACATAATATGCAACCAGAACTCACGGGCTTAGAGAATTCACATATGAAGTAGAATGTATTACTATTTTTAGATTTTTCTAGTGAATCTTTTGTAAAAGAAAAAAAAACCATATTTTTTTGCAGAGTGATCCATCTTCAGTCCGAATCCTGAGGCCTGGTGCTAAGGTCAGCCCAGAGGTCACTGCTGTAGTGTCAGAAGTGTCTCCTAAATGTGTATTTGGTGTTCCCTTGGAAACTCTGAAAAAGGATGGACAGACGGTCTGTGGAATACCTTTTGTGTTAAGAGATATGGTAGAGTTTCTGACTAAAAACGGTAAGTACGCCTCCATTTCTGGTATTTACAGCTTTATGTCAGTTTATCTTTCTTACTTCCTCATTCCCCCCCCCCCCCCCCCCCCCCCCCCCCCCCCCCCCC
>SSNR01000096.1:769665-785325 GCA_006937965.1 Callopanchax toddi | reverse complement strand
CCCCCCCCCCCCCCCCCACCCCCACCCCCCAGCTTTTAGGATAACATTCAAATAGCTTCATCGTGACTGAATCTGTTTCCATGCTTAAGGACTACATCACAGGGGTCTGTTCCGTGTGTGTGGCTCTGTGGTCCGAACCAGGCAGCTGAAGCTGCAGTGGGATCGTGGAGAGAAGGTGGACTTGGAGCAACAGGGGGACGTCCCCACAGTGGCCTCACTTCTCAAACAATTCCTTAGGGAAATGCCTGTCCCTGTAATTCTAGAGCCCCTGCATAAACAGCTGGTTCTGTGCCTAACAGGTACTTTGGTGACACAAGTAGAGAGGTTCAACATGTGCTGTAATTTTTATCATTTTGAATTTGTTGCATCTGAACAGCATTGCATTGACTCATGCCATGTATTGCACATTTGACAATACAAAAACACAGCTGTTGATGTGTATATTATTCTTATTTTGATGTGTGTGTGTTTTTAGGATGTGCAGATGAGTCAGAGCTGAATCAGAAACTGAGAGACAGCCTTTCTCGCCTCCCAAATTCCAACCTCAATATTTTGATTTACCTCATCCACTTCCTGTGCAGAGTGGCCATTCACAGCCAATCAAATCACATGCCTGTGGAAAATCTAGCCACCATTTTTGGGCCTTGCATATTCCAGTAAGTTTCTGTTATTGCTTGTTTTCATGATACAGTAGCTACCTACTACTGTATGTGTCTGAGTTAAAAAGCCTCAGCAGCTGAGCGTTGGATGTGTGAAGTCGAGTTCACCCCTTCAAGGAAGTGGGTGTGGCTTATTACGCAGAGCGTGGCACAGATTTAACTGAAGTCATCAGGACTTTGCTCATTGCTTCTCCCTTCCTGTTTACAGAACTCAGTGACTACTATAAACATAAGATGTCTCTGTGGATCGTCACACAAACGTTTTTTTAAGTTTTGACTGTAGAGGTTATGATATTCAGCTGTTCATATTGTCTCAGTCTTGTTTATTTGACTCATTGTTTGTCAGTTTGTAAACTTATGAATCAGTTTGAGTTGGAAATGTCAGATGATTACAGACGTAGGATGACGGGCTGCTTAGGGGTTGTGTAGTTGGCAAAGAAAAAATATCTTGAAAAATATTAGGGATGTGTGAGAAGTCTGCAAAATTACTGTCTTTTTGCTTATTTTCCACAGGAGTTAAAACATCCTAAAAATGGATTATGAAATTAATAAATGGAGTGCTGTTTGTAGCTCTGTCCACTAGATGGAAACCTTCCCCATCATGTTTGTCCCTAAACTTACCAAAGGACTGTTTTGAATGTTCATATTTTAAGTTGTTGCTCCCCTGTCTCTTCTTCATGCAGTGTTCCAGCTGGACCCAGGATGCTGGAGGAGCAGAGTGTGTCTAATGCCCTGTTGCTCCACATTCTCAGGCACCAGGCGGTTCTCCTTCCAGGCCCGGCTGAGGTCTCAGTATCTGCTGCCTCTGCCTCAGCTTCTGCTCCTGCTCTGTTTGCTTTCTCACACTTTGAAGTGAGTTTAAACATTCACATTTATTGATTCATATATTTGATCCTGCCTTCATTTAAACAGCTGGAGGTTTTGCTGTAATGTCACTCTTGTTGTTTTTACCAGGTCCAGCCCAGCAGCTGTGAGTCAGAGTCCTGCAGCATGGGGAGGTCTGAGGAAGAGACTGCTGCAGTTCCTCCAAATAGTGCTTTTGAGCAAACAATACAGATGCAATCTCAACTCAGCAGGTACTTCCGCCACCTCAGGATCAGGATTGTAAAAGTAATGAAAACACTGATACTGATACGAAGTCCTCTGTTATAAAAACACCCTTCCTTTTATTAGTCCCCTTATATTCACCTAAAAACATTGAATGTTTTTCACCTACAGTACAATACAGTAGTATTATCCCAACTGAAAAGCTACTCTTTCTCCTGAAAGTGTTTTTCTTTTTTTCTGAGTCGTCACAGGACCAATAAATATCAATCATCTCTCATCAACAGCTTCCCACGCTCAACTATTCAGCAGCCAAAAGCTGTTTGTCTTTGATTAAACGACTAGAATTAATGTAGTGTAGTGGCTGTTTTTTCTGTGCTCCTACCAGAAGGGGATTTGTTCTGATATTTTGGGTGTCTGTGTGTCTGGTGTTTGATTTTGTTCTGTCTGGCTGTTCCTGGACCTTTGTGCTACCCTGTTAACCTCACAGTTTGTACTGATTCTTATCTAATTATACCCCAAAACAGCTTAATACAGATTTTTTATTCAACAATAAACTTGCCCTCAGTTAGTGGTTTGTTGGTTATTTGTTGATTGTCTAAACTGGTCTGTTTTAAGATCAGCAGGAACATATCCACATAATCTATTTTTAGGTTCCTTTTTCTAAAATGATGAGGATTATGTGCACGTCAGCCAGAGTCTCTCTCTCTCTCTCTCTCTGTCCCCCCCCCCCCCCCCCCCCCGTTATGACCTGATTCCATCCACACTGCTGTGATGGAACTGACAGAGTTGACTCTAAATATGACCGAGTGTTTGTGAGCTGCTGTCTGCTTGTGAGCATATTGGTGGGTCAGTTCTTTGCCTCCAGGTTTTACTCTTGGCCTCAGAAGCTGTGTCGTTTGTTATTTATTTCCTCTCTGTTGTTGGCTGTATTCTGTATATTCCACTGCTGTAAGATTCTGAGACCTTTCCTGGAAGGTTGTATGATCTGCTCCAGCATCAGATACTGTACTATGGTCTTTCACAAATGATTGAGCCAAGCTTGGGTCGGTATGGATCTTGTTAACGGTATCCATCAACAAAGAAATCTGTGGTTTGATAATCGGTGACTCATTTGTATCAGGATTTGTTGAACATTTATCACACCAAGTGTTATCACCACCCTCTTCTATTTGCTAATTAATTCATTTTTGCCACTGTTGACTCATTTTCAGATGTGATGAAAGTTGTTTGTGGATGATGGAGCTGATAATGAAAAGATTTGGGAAAAGTCATGCTGAGTTTGACCAGGAGCAGCTCAGGGTTTAATGAGAGGTGTGACTGAGTGGAGGTCAAATTGTTTACCTGCAGA
The DNA here is from genome assembly GCA_006937965.1 of Callopanchax toddi. Classification (NCBI taxonomy): domain Eukaryota; kingdom Metazoa; phylum Chordata; class Actinopteri; order Cyprinodontiformes; family Nothobranchiidae; genus Callopanchax; species Callopanchax toddi. Next base: position 782,271 of record SSNR01000096.1, on the reverse strand, counting down.
GATGTGTTTTTTTAAGATAATAGTGAACTTAACCCGTTTGCTTTAAAATTTTATCTTGCATTACATGATTCCATCTCATTTTCCATTGTTGTCGCTCGTTTTACTCTTTCTTTTATCTTTTCAGACCTTTTGAGCCCTACAGTTTTTTAAGAAGCCTATAAGGATCTGTGTTGTGTTGCTTCATAAATTGTATAGCGTTCTGCTTTAGTAGCTGCCCAAAACAATTCTGAACTCTTCTTTTTTCAGACCTATAAAACATTTCTAATCAAATCACCATTTTTTTTCTTTCTTTTCACTAATTTTCCTTCCTCTGCGTGTGTCTTCATAGTCTTGACACACTGCTGCAAGATTGTGAAACCAGCTCTGACGTCAGCACTGACATTCAGACATTAATCTCAGACCTGAACGTTCTGGAGAAAAGCGGTGAGAATGCCAGATCAAGTCGTGTGCTCTCCTGCCCCACTGACCCAGAGCAAGAAGAATCTCTGATCATGCAGGGGGATCCACTGGGAATCAATCTACCTATGAAAGGGTGAATTTATACACACAGATGACATTTTGGGGGCAGCAGTAGCTCAGTAGGTAGAGGGGTCATCTGGCAGCCAGAGGGTTGTCGGTTTGATCCCAGCTTCTTTGTTGTTGTGTCCTTGGAGACACTTCATCCACCTTACCTACTGGTCAGAGGGTCTGATGGCTCCTGGTGTTTAGCAGCTTCACTTCTGTCAGTCTGAACCAGGACAGGTGTGGCTGCAATGCAGCTCACTGCCATCAGCGTGTGAATGTGAGTGAGTGGCTGAATGAGTGACTGTAGTGTGAAGTGCTTTGGAATACAAATGCAGGCCATTTACTTACACAGTTTGACAAGTTAAAGAATGAGATTAGCTTTTTTTAGTAGTTCTAATCTACCTCTTTATATCTGCAGGACATTTTCTCCGATGTCTCAGTTCACCTCAAATGAGAAGGAGGAGGAAGAAGAAATAGAGAAGAGTTCCTCATCTTTTGAAGAAACCTTTTATTTGGTTTGCATTAATTAATTAATTAATGTTTTTAATATTTATTTCAGCTATTTGTTGCTCTTGGACTTCTACTTGCTGTGTACACACAGATGTTTCTCACTTTCTCCAGCTGTGAGAAACCCATTCAGCCCCAACTACTTCAGTTTGCTTTTATTTCTGCTGTTATTAAAATATGTACAGAGAGATGTGTTAAATGAAATGATACATGTATAGGACATTTCTCCTATAATGTTTAATGACATGTTTTTCAGGCTTCAGGGCAGAGTTTATCGTTGTCAAACTGCCATGTAGGAAGTGAATCACCAGGCCAGACTCAGACTCAGGGAACAGAGAGGTGAGAAAAAGCTGTGTCATTGTTAGATCGTCTGTTAAAGCTTATTTGAACTACTTAGAACGAGATGCTTTACACACTTAATTGTAGAAAAAGTCAGGTTAATATTTCTTTAGACCAGATTGACTTTGATTTGAGTGTGTTGAATGCTACAAATGTTTCTGTGCCCTCTGCTCCTGCTTTGTTCCCGCTAAGCCCCGCGGTCAGCTGAGAAGTAGGTTATTGAAGCTCTGTGCTGCTCTGATACGATTCCAGTCCAGATAACACTGACTTGCTACAGGGACTCACGTGGGGAAGACCAGCTGATTGGTCTGCTTTGTGCGTTGTTTGTGTTTCATTCCTGAACCAGAGGACATGGCATCTCAGTTATGTTTCAATCAATTCAAGCATGAATAAGCTGTAGCACTAAACCCGGTGCCAGATGGCTCTCTGACTTCAAACATCCTGTCTGATACAGTATTGACTGTAATGGTCACATGCTCAGTATTAAAAACACATGAACTTCAGCCAGAGGGAGAAACAGGGCTGGTACAGACATTATGAGGGCTTTTATTTAACTGATACTTCATTTACCAGTAATCTGATTATTTCCATTGTGATTTCATTTTTTTAAATACTTTTGTTTTCCAGCCTCTTGTGCTGCATGAAGTACAAGAAGGAAGAGAAAGCCACAATGTCTCAATGCAAGGTAAAAAAACAAAAAGCTTCTCTACTAAATGAAGATTTAATTATTTCATATTCTCTTCTTTAAATTCAGCCCCATAATAAACACATTTAGAAGTAATTAAAATCAGCATAATCAATAATAGTTGTTCTATAAGGATCTACTTAGTTTATAATTAATTAAACAAGTAATAATTGCACAGAAAAAACAAAAATAAGCTTGATTAAGATCCTAGTATCATTAATTAAACAGTATCAATGCTAAGACCTGAGTTTTAGACCAAACTCAGAACATTTGTTTCTGACTGAAATTACAGCAAAGCTATTCTTAATGTTTAAGAAGAATAAAAAAAACACAGCTATGTTTTATCAAAGCCAAACAGGCTGGACAAAAAAAGATAATATTTTAAATATTCTTGTAGTTGTAGAGAGATCTGAGTGTGTTTGAGTTGTCCTCTAAAAACAGACAGGGGAGAGAAAAGCCTTACACTACAGCCTGAATGTGAGTAAAATAAAAATAACTCTTATGAAAACCTTCTCTGATCTGAGATATTAAATCAGAAAAATTCAAACATGACATCATTTTCTCAGCAAATATAAAAGTAAAGCTATGTTTACAGAACGGTGGGTTAAATAACGACCTTGATATTTAAAGTTCATCATCTCTCTGTATGTATTATATGTAACGTATGTTTGTGCATCTGGATGCGTCCTCATTAGTGATGGTTTCTGTTCTTTCAGAGGAGCAGAGGAGGAGGAGGAGGCTCTCCTGACAGACACAATGATTGCAGAGGCACAAACAGCAGCTCTGACGTAAGTCCTCCTTCCCCACAACCTTTAAGTGACACAAACAAAAACAAAATGTGTAAGGGAAGGTGATTCCTCCAGCCTTTATGTGCCTACCGCATGTAATTTAGATTCCAGGCATGTCTGACTGTCTCTACTGCAACAATAGTCTCACTAGTCCCCCTCCCTCCATCTTTCCACCTCCTGTGTGTGACGCACAAAGCTGTTTTTTTATGAATGAACTTGTAAGGATGTGAAAGAAGATGCCCAGCCTTCAGATGCTGCTGCTCATAATGATGACAACGATAACAAGGTGCATCTATATGCCTTATATTCCAGCCTCCGCACAGCGTTTATCATGCAACGCATATACACTGGGTTTTTTCATCCACATTACATAGCAGTTAGAATTTGCTGCATATACACCCCCTTACACACACACACGCACACACTCATTCCCTTCATCTCAATCAACTCGACTCCATACCCCTAGACAATGTTGCTGTGGAAACGCCTCGTCATATACAGTACCTCTCTCCTCTCATGCGCACACACCCACACTGCACGCAATGACTCGAGCGATATTCCCACCACCCCCCTTCAGTATGAATAATCCATGTGGAGGCTGCTCAGCTGCAGAGGCGTCAGGAATACCGGTTGGAAGGATTTAAAGACTCTCTTAGCGGGACGCTTACAGACTCAGACACGTGGATGTGGAAATCACGCTGATATCGCTGATGGATTTAACGGTGTTGCTGTTTTAGGATTCTCGTACTGGATGCTGATGCTTATAGGGGCTCTGTTTTCTTGTGCCTGACTTGGACTGCCTTGTAGTTGGTTAAAACTGTGACCTGAGAAAATCTGCACGTTAAATTTTGTGTCTTCTTTGCCTCGCCTAATGACAAAGCTTCGTGTTACCTTTTGACTCGAACCTCTCTCGGGTCATCTCACCTCATCGTGCAGCTCTTTTTCAAACCCCACTCAGGCTAGTCAACTAGTTTTATCAGGACTTCTGAAGATCTCTGAGCAGCATGAGAATTGCTGAAGAACCCAATTCTTCCAACTGATCCGTGCTTCGTCCAGACCTCTTTTGTCCTTTCCCACGCTGCACTCCTGAGGACATGTTCTGCTTCTGTTTCCAGAGCCCGTCCCTGAAGCTTCAAGCCCTGGAGGCTGATTCAGGACTTCCATCAGAACCATTAGACCTCCAGGCTCAGGATAACACACCTGCTCAGCAGCAGCCTCTTCCCACTGAAGCACATCAACTTCATTCGAGCCACATCCTGCCCTTGTCTCCGTCTCAAGATCTGCACACAGTTGAGTTACCTCAGCCTGGTAAGACGGTCATTATTTTAATAGAGATGCACAGGAATAATAATCATAAATTTGTACTTTGTACTCTTCATCTTTCTTTTCCCTAATCTGTGCAGGATTAGTTATTTATTAGAATGAAAAATGCATGTGTATATATTTGTTCCATCTCTTACAGTAAACATCCAGTCCCCACCTTTCTCAGTCTCCAGCCCTGTCCTCCCCACTGCCTCATATTCCAAAGGAGATGATACCATGCCGAGCTCGCCTGTTTCTAACTCCAGCCCCCTTCTTGCTCGTTTTACGCCGGGTGACTGTCCTGTTCCCTCGCCTCGCTGTCCCAGCCTCAGCTACAGCCTGCGCTACAATCTAGACCCTGATTCAGCTCCGTCTCCACCCTGCTCACAGCACATACGCATGTAGGGAAAACATCTTATAATTAGTATCAAACTATAAAAACAAGCAGTTTGTTTGTATTTATTGTACAACTAGAATGGAGCTTTATGTTCACTATAATTACATGAAGAACAATATGCAGATTACTAAGAGTAATAATCAAAGTATTGGTGTTCTGTTTTTAGGGCTCGCTACACAGAGCAAGACAAAGGTTCAGTGTCTGTCTCCGTGCTCAACAGACACATCCACACCCTCAGAAAGAGGATCAGGAGCTTTGAGGAGCATTTTGAACTGGAGAGGCACTACAAGGTAAGAGAGGAGGTCAGGCCTGTGTTTGGATGATGATGGAAATATAAACTTAGTTTGAATAAACATTTCTGACAAAGTTCTGTAAAAAAGGAAAAGTATAGTTTATGTTTTTTTTTAATTAGATTTATTTTGTTAATCATTCTCTGCCATGGGACCGGATTTTCTGTTGATCATAAACTTAAAGATGTGTGAAATATTCAATTTGCATGCTGATGATGCTGCTTAAAATATCAAAGACAACTTAATCCCCCTACTTGTACATATATATAATTTTTTTTGTTCATTTGTTTCTTCAGCCCGCCCACAATGACAAGACAGCACATCCAGAAGTGGCCAAACTGATGAAGGAGCTCATCAAGACACGGAAGCAGCTTAAAGGTCAGTTATTCAACCAGGAACTCAATAATAAAGAAAACTTGAGCTTCAATGTGCTAAATTTGTCCTTATCACAGAACTTTGCTGGACGGTGAAATAAAAGCTAAAGTTTTCCTGAACCTTCTGGGTTTTCTATAGAGATAAAGCTGAGACAGTCAGAAGGACTCAGAGGTTTCAGCCCCAGATCTGAAACGTGCAGGACCAGTACAGACCAGAGGGAAGCAGGACCAACAGGAACTGAGCTCCAGCAGCTCAACAACAACAGCAACCCCAAACCAAACGTAGAGGAAACCGTCAACACGATTACCAACAGGTTGAAGGAAAAACGGCGGGAGCTCAGCCTGCCTGACAGCATTAAGGTTGGTATTTCAGAGAAGCTTCCATCCCTCACATGAATTCTTTAGTTTAAACCGAGAGGTTAAACTAGAATCAAGCAGTAAATCCTTCAGCTGAACTAGCTGTCGTTATGTTCTGCTCTGCAGGAGATGTCTCATTTCCAGATGAGCATGGAGAAGACCTGCATGCAGAAGTGTCTGCTGTACTTTGAGGGTCTTCATGGACGCCCAGTACGACCAGCCTTTTGCCTTCTTTTGTATCTCTTTTCTGTTAATTAGCACTGAATTTATAATCTAATTTGTCTTCCTGTGTGAATTTAGAGTACCAGACAGGAGCGAACACTGATGAAACCGTTCTATGATCACTATCGTCTTCTCAAGCAACTGCTGTCTTCTGCTTCCACGGTAGCCATCACCACCATCGTGAGTAGAAAATCAGAATTATGTTTTGGTTTTAATAAAACTCAAAGGTCATTGTCCTAATAGATGAAGAAATTCCCTTAAAATCTATTCATGTAGCTGCCATGTTAATGGAGCAGTGGTGTCACTCCTCCATCTAGTGGCTAACAATAAGAACTACAGCAAATGTATTATTTTATTCAGCTAAATACATGTTAAAATACACAGCTAACCTGATAACTACTTCATTAATGATTTTGTATTTTTTTTTAACATATTGAGAAATAAAAACAATAATGGATGCTTATTGTTTTGTGTATCTCCACAGGAGGAAGAGGAAGGCTCTGATGAGGAGCATTTCACACAGCGAAGCCCCAAGCAGCAGCCGCTTTGGTTGAAATCACCCAGGTGTTCATCCTCAGATGAGCCGCAGTTTCCATCGTCTCCAGAGACGTCTGAAACGCCTCTGGTGTCTCCTCTGGAGGAAGTGAAGAGTGTCCAGTCTCAGATTATCACCATGGCAACACTGCATGAAGCATCTAGGTACAGTGTGTGTGTGTGTGTATTTTACATCAAAACTCAGAATATTTGCACATTTATAATGAATAAAAGCACGAATCTTCCTGATGCAGACAGGAGCTACTGGATCATCTCAGGATGGTTCGTTTAGAGAAGCGGAGACTTCACCAAGCTCTCCGGGAGTTTGAGGAACATTTCTACACACAGACTGGCAGGTACTTGTTACACAAACAGATCACTTTGTTTTAGTCTTTTATTAAACTTGGAACATTTGGTTTTTAACGATGCCTTGTGAAAAACAAACAATGTCCACAAAAAGAAATCCTCGATGTACGACAGTGATAATCCACACTGATGTCACATTAACCCAGCACAGGAAAGAGACGAAGAGACAGACGTTTGCTCTGAACTGTACACATCCTTCGTACTGTACATGTTAGTCCTCCAAAGTAAATACAGAAAGATTACAATACACACACTGTACAAAGCTATCTGAGTAAGGCAACATAGGGACCATCAACCAGTTATGAAAGCTGCTGCAGGTTCTTTTGAAACTATGAAGAACTAAAAAAGTTTTCTTGTAATTGCATCATTTTACTTGCATGTGTCTTTAACAGGTTTTGTCAGAAGGAGGACCGCGGACCAATGGCGGAGGAGTACTGCCAGTACAAGAACCTCAAAGCGAAGCTCCGTCTCCTGGAGGCGCTGCTCAGTAAACAGGACTCAACCAAGGCTAGTTGAGTTACTCACAGTGGGACTTTTTATGTTTAGGACATGATCAGCTGATCGGTCTCGTTTCATGCCATGCTCATTGTGTAAATGCACTTTACATGAAGAATACTGATGGAAATCAACATTTATTATTTTTGGTCCCTAAAGAACATCCCTTGTCATTCAGGACACGTTATTTTATCAATCTGATGTAGCAAATGTATGCTATGTAGCACGACTACTGTATATCTGTCAAGGATGAAGCACAACTTGATGTTAGTTACATTTGAGCAATTTATGATTACTTCTCATTATTGTTGCACTTTGTTACTCACTTTTCTGTTCTGTCAGAATAGTTTTTTGTCCTTAGTCGATGTGGAAACTGCATTTGTTCAAAGAAAAATGCATAAGCTTAAATGCAGTGAGACAATCTTGCGGTGTTTGTGCATGTCAGGTTTTTTTAGTACTACATTGTGCTATGATATGCAGTCAGAATTTATAGTGTATCTAAACTGTGACCAGTCAATTTAGATGTTCGTCTCAGATAAAAATGCAGTGAACGTAGACATATTAGTGCAAGTTATATCTGCTGTCAAATTTCTGTCTACCTGTCTGTCTGTGAAGTTAATCACCTCTAAATGTTTGTGTCAACAATGATCTGAGCGTTTTACATTGTGCACTTCTGGTATATATAGTTTTCTATATATATTTATATATATATCTATATGAATGTAATATTAAAAATAAATATTTTTTCACATTTATTCTACTAAACATGTTTCATGGTTCCACTTTCTTTCCACCGACGACAAAATAAGAGCAGACGGTTGCTATGGTAGAAGTACCGACAGCTTTCACACTCATGCTGCACAGAACTGCATCATGCTTTTGTTTTTTGAAGTTGCTCACACTTGGTCATCTAAGACCTGATGATGTTTGCGTTAGCACAGCTTAGATCCCACCACGGTTTGATGTCTGGTTTTTTTTTACCACCTTTGGTTTTACAGGAAAAAATTATGGAATTATAATGCTGAAACTCTGGAAACTTGTAGTACCAGTCCATGCCACTAGTGGGAGGTAAAAACATTCTGAATGGTGAATTGAAAACACTACAATTAGAAGGGGGGAAAGTAAGTGTGTGTGTTAACAGCATATCAGTAACATCATGGTGAGATTACTGATGGATGATACGTGGGATGATTAAATTTAAGAAGTAATTTTTTAAACAGTGAAAGGATTTGACCTGTACATAAATAGAAATTGGTGCTGATGCTGATATTCCTATCTTAGTTTCTTGGGTTTTTTGTGAGCTTTCCAGTTTTCCTGTTTTATTCTTCGTTCTTCTTTGGAATCGATGATCATCAATGAACAGTGTCAGATGTGTTTATGTTCATGTCCAAGGAGCCTAATAAATCAGCTGCTTCATGCATGTGTTTGCTTCATCAGAACACGTGGCCTCGCTTTTGCATGTGTGTTAGTGTGTGCCTGGTAAAAACATCCTCCCTTTGTTCCATTTCTTTTGTACATTGTTGTCTCTTAGCGCCCCACGCTGATGTTGCAGGTCTTGCAGCTGGGGTCCTTCTTGGCGTTTACTGTGGACAGACTCATCAGCTGGTGCCCACTGATCTCAGCCACCGTGCCTGACGCCAGCTCCACAGGCTCCGTGTAGATCACCTCCAAGATGACATCCTGAGCATGGTGAAACATCAGATCACCCTCTTCGTCCTGCTTGCAGGTCAGGAAACGGTTGTTGCTTATGTCAAGCACAGGAAGCCTCTGCTTGCAGAATTCATCGCCCCTGGAGCCCTTGGGCGCCAGGACCACGATGACGTAGTGGTAGGCTGTATACATGCAGTAGAAGTCTCCAAAGTACAGATTGGTGTTGGGGTTGAAGAGGGCATCAGCTTGGACCTCGAAGCGATGGCGTCCGTATGGGGAGTCCTGCGGAGGCTTGCCTGTGTTGAACTCCGTGTTGCAGCTGAAGAAAATGCCCTCCAGTTTCCCGCTGATGGGAGAGCCGTGACTGCCACTGTTGTCTTTCACCGACAGCAGCATCCGATTCTCTTGGGCCTCCCTAATGTTAAAAATAAAAAATAAAACGGGATGTTACTTCTTCATACTAATCTATTAAAACAAGTCATTTTTACTGTGTTCTCAGTGTGACACAATCTCAGCAAATCATCAGGGTTTAATCACTCACTACCCTTTTCTCTCTGAGAAACAAAATGTCAGATTTTGCATCAGTTTGATGAGTTATGACTTAATTACTTTAAAGGAAGGGAAAATGGGCTTTTGGCTCCTCGTAGGTGGAGCTAAAATCACTCCTGTTGCTAAGCATCTGTTCCAGTTCAGACTGCATACTGTAAGCTCCTCTCAGATTGGTTCATGATGGTCATGCAGAACGCCACATGCAAGGAGAGATGGCAACAATTCTACCAGCTGAATATGCAGTTATCTCAGAAATAAATGTAAAGTTTCATTTTTCAAAAAGCTCAAATTTGATCAGCCTTACAAAGATTTTCTGACAAATCAGAGAAATTTTGCCCCACTGAAAAAACCTTTAATAACCACAAATAAAAAATAAAACAACAAGCAGCAGCTTTCAAATGATATAAAAATGAGGACTTAATGTTTTGATGTTGGAATGATAGAAATGTTCAGCTCCCATTGTCTGCTCGTGTCAGTACTTCTACTCCCCACGTGATGGTGCAGTTTAACAGGAGCCTGGATGACCTGCAACTCAGCTAAAGGGCTGGGATGGTGACATCACCGCGCCAACAAAAGGAAGCTCACAAGCTGAGGCTTATAATAAGTAAAGAATCTATTTTTTATATCAGAGAGCATTTGCTTTGGGCTATTGGAGGGGGAAGGGGAAGTTGGAAGAAATGCACTCAAAACCAGTGAAAGTGCACCATGCTTCAGTAAGCCCCCCCCCCCCCCCCCCCCCCCCCCCCACACACACACACACACACACACACCATATTCTCATTGTTTGCTTTTTGCCAAACTGTGAACCTTCCTCTGGCTGTGTTTGATCAATAAAGTCAATGAAGAATAAAAATTCAAACATTACTATATTTTCTGACATTAGTAAGTAAGTAAGTAAGTAAAGTTTATTTATATAGCACCTTTCACAGAAAAAATCACAAAGTGCTTCACAGAAAACAGAATCAAACATGATAAAACAAATAAAATCAATAAAACAAACAAAATATCATTACAAATCAAAATCATTAAACAACAACAAGAGAACACAAAAGAGTTATTTAAAAGCAGTTTTGAATAATTGGGTCTTCAACTGCTTTTTAAAGGAGTCCAGACTGTCTATACAGCGTAAAACTAAAGGAAGGTCATTCCAAAGTCGCGGTGCAACAGACTGGAAGGAGCGATCACCTCGACTTTTAAATCTGGTCCTTGGAACTGTTAGGAGATTCTGGTCTGTGGACCTGAGAGCTCGGGTTGGAGCGTACGGCTTTATCAGTTCAGTAACATAAAGAGGAGCTTGACCATGTAGGGCCCTGAAAGTTAGAGTCAGGATTTTAAAATGAACTCTACATTTAACAGGTAACCAGTGCAGAGACCTCAGAATAGGAGTGATGTGATCTTTCCTGTTTGCTCCAGTGAGGAGCCTCGCTGCAGAGTTCTGGACCAGCTGAAGGCGGTCAAGGGCTTTTTGGTTCAAACATGTGAAAAGTGTGTTACAGTAATCTAGACGGGAGGAGATCAAAGCATGAAGAACCATTTCCAGTTCAGGTTTTGACACCAACTTTCTCAGTTTGGAAATATTTCTCAGATGATAAAAACAGTTTCTGATCAGCTGTTTTGAGTGACCTTCAAGAGACATTGATTGGTCGAAAATAACATCCAGATTCCTCAGGTTTGACTTTACAGCAGAACTTAAATGTCCAATATGTTGACTGATCAGAGGGACCATTCTATCAGGGGCAACAATCAGACATTCAGTCTTTTCAGGGTTTAACTGAAGGAAGTTATTTTCTAACCAGTTAGTAGCTGACAGACACTCCAGTAGTTCAGACAGTTTGTAGAACTCTGAGTCCTTGAAGGAGCAGTACAGCTGAATGTCATCTGCATAAAGGTGGTAGGAGACATTGTGACATCTACTAATGATCTGTCCAAGAGGATGGATATATAGTAAAAACAGGAGTGGACCCAGAACAGAGCCTTGGGGTACCCCACAGAACAGATCTGTAGTATCTGACATGATGTTGTTTATATGGACACTGAAACTTCTGTTTGAGACAAAACACTAAGGCTACGTTCACACTGCAGCCAAATGCGCTTCAAATCCGATTTTTTTCCCTCATGCGACCCATATCTGACTTTTTTAAGACAGTCTGAACGGCACAGATCTGATTTTTTCAAATCCGACCCAGGTCACTTTCATATGTGGTACTGAATCGGATACGTATCTGATGTTTTTGAAAGCGACTTCAGTCTGAACGGACATGTCGCATTGAATCCACCTCGTACGTGACCGACAGGAGACAGACCACTAATCAGCGCCGGCGGAGGGAAACGCTCCAACACGTAGAGCTGATACTGGAGACGGAGGCAGTCGGTGGACAGAAAGTGAGGTTTTGGACTTGATTAGTAATATATTAGGTGACAATTCTGTTCAAGTGAACGTAGCGCCGTGGCGTGGACTCGCGTTTCTGGGAAGTGCTGTGGCGGTCCCCGTGTGATTAGTGATCTGACGGACTAAAATGGTTTTTAATCAAAATAACGGTGCGAGCGCGACGTGGTGCAGCGCTGATGTCTCCGGTGTATTTCAGCCTTAAATATATCTTACCGTAATTGGGCCATGTTCAAGTCCAAAGCCATTTTACTTCCGTAAACAGAGCACGTTATGTGTGACGTCTTGTCATCGTCTGCGCATGCGGGCCGCTTTGGGGCCGTGATTCGTTCACACTGGAGACTGTTTGCTGTCGCATTTCAGTTGTAGTGTGAACAGCCAGACAAAAAAATCGGATTTGATTAAAAAATCAGATTTGAGCATTAAGACCTGCAGTGTGAACGTAGTCTAAGTGAATGGTACCTAATAGCATGCTAGTAGGTACCATTCACTTACAGTATTTTACGCTAAGCTAATGCTAAAGGAGTATCGCCGGAGGCGAATATCCGCCTGCCGGATCAGGAAAACAGCTGGGCTGTTTACAAATTGTTTTTGCCCACTTATCTAACTCTGAGGAATATGACAATAGACAAAAAGTAACTTCCCGGTGGAGTATCCCTTTAATACATTAACTTAAATACAAGGACATCATGCTATGTGTATTCTATGACTGAGCTGGCAGAACTAAGTGCAATGAGTGTAACAGAAACACCCCAAAATGTCATCACTATGTCGATGCACACAAATAAAATGTATGTTTTGTGAGACCGAGTTATTTTAAAATGCATCCTCAAAAAAAAAAAAAAAAAAAAAAAAAAAAAA
>SSNR01000096.1:725829-769655 GCA_006937965.1 Callopanchax toddi | reverse complement strand
AAAAAAAAAAAAAAAAAAAAAAAAATGCATCCTCAAGTGAGATTTTAGCTCAGTTCAAGGGTTTTATCAGAATCAGAAAAACTTTTATTGCCATTGTCATTGAATGTAATTCGCAGACTAGGAACTTTATTCAGCGATAAGGTGCAGCATACACACACAGAATAATAAAAAACACAACTAGCAGCAGAAAACAGTGCAAACATGCTGTTAAAGTGGCAGTTAATGAGTATGTTGCTAATTGTTCATGAGCCAAACGGCAGAGGGAAAGAAACTTTATAATAAAGAAACCTTCAAATAATGGCTAACAAATATTATTACCACTCCATCTTTCTTTGTATTTAAGATATTTTAAGAAAAAGTATAAAAAAAAATAAAGATTGAGACATATTTAGTAGTAATTGGATAAAATTACAACTATAGATCAATAATTTGTTTTCGAATTTAAAAAAATTATATAAAAAGTGGCAAAAAAGAAATTGTAATAAGTTTTATCATGTAAATAAATCATGTTAAATCATCCAGATGGTGAAACGGTGAAAGAAAAAGAAAAAAGAAGAACCAAGCTGAATAAACCAGTGCTGATTTATATAAAACCAGTTTATACCAGCTGTCACAGGTAGAGTGAGCCTACCTTGCGTGATCAAAATACTCTTTATTCTGGTTTCTGTAGAAGACAGAAAAACGCAGCATTCGCCCAGCGATGACCTCGGCTTTTTCCAGCAGCTGGTTTAGATGCACCAATGAGTAATCTGGAAACAGGTTCAACATGTTATTGTTACAGTTAAAATTGAAAGTCCTTAGTTGATGTTTTATTCTTTCAAAAATGTAAAACAACACCACCTCTGAGCTGCCAAAGATCCAGAATGAACAGATCACCAAGGACCTTAAAACCCCCTCTCTTATTGCCACTTTGTGACTCAGCATTTAGACAAACATTTAATTTCATCCTGTCATATAATTCTACCTTCACCCACCATCACATGGCTGCCAAACAAGTCTGGATTAAAGCCAGTAACCTATAAAAGCATCTCCTCGTCCCATAAGCAACAAGACAAATGAGTGTGGCTTGAAAATAAATTAAACAAGGTGTGCAGATTTATTGTCTGACAGGTTCATTTTTCATATACAGAAACTAGTGTGCTAGAAACGTGCTCTTTATATTTACACAGCTGAACATCTACTATTCAACCACACCAGAAGCATCTCCATCATCAGCTCCCCTTCTCAGAGTTTGTTTTTTACACATATCTACAGTATTTTAGCTGCTTAAAATAAGCTGTAAAGTCATTTATTTAAAATTTTGTGCAAGCAAAATCTTTTCCCCCACTTTCTGTGATCCAGTTGACTACTCCCAAACTTCAGTGAGGTTAATGTTTTATAAAACGATTTCACTGGACTGTGATACGCACCAGCAGTGCAGAACTCAATGATTTCGCTCCACTCAGAGACGGCGTAGTCCCCATCAGCCTGCTTTGATGCGGTCTGAACGGCTACGGTGTACTCTGTACGGGGGCTTAGGAACCAGTGGCCCCTGACGGTCATGGGTAGGGGCACGGCCTTGGCCACCAGCTTGGTAGGAACATCCTGGATAACAGTGGAAGGATGGAAAAAGATGAGTGACGTCAAGAAATAACAGGTCAGAGTGATTGTCCATGTATGGCCGTCTATTAGCTGCATGCAGCAGTCTGCAGACTCTTTCTTATAATTGCACACACAGACACACTGTTCACTGCTGACCACAAGCTGAGGCTTCCTTTCAGTCTCATACAACTATCTCTCTACACCACACAAGTACTAGTAGGCCTTAGCAGCTCATTGATTGGACCAACATCCCCTGCCTAGCAACAGTCAGCCTGTACAACAAAACAAAGAGAGGTTCAGCCATGCAGCACCCAGGAAGTAGGAAAAAGAGGACAGGATGGAGGCTGATGAAACAAGTCAGATTTAGTAAAATGCTAATGTTAGTTACGCTAAAGGAGAGTGATGTAAGAGCTCCAAATAACAGTCTTTGAACAAAACACATTGAAATGACAAACTTCAGATTTAACAAGTGGTTCAGCTTTTTAAAAAAAACATATTGTGAATAGTAGCACTCTATAATGAATAGTAGCACTTTATAATGAGGATACAAATCATGTTGTTGAGTAACTTTTACAATTGAGGCCAAACTAAATATACCTGTAGCTTTTTTTTTAAAATCAACAGTATTAATTTAAGCTTCAGTTGAACAAAGTCTGTGAACTGAGAACAAAAACACTAATGCTGATTTTTAAAACTTAGTAAATAGAGGTTTATTTAACTAAAATAAAAATTTGATCATATACATGTATGTATATTGACAAATATTATAATAAATCCTATACTGTAATTTTGCCAACAGTAGTTAAAGCTGATATCTGGAATTTTCCCCCTTTCAGGAATCATGTATGTTTTTTTTAGAACTCCTTATCAGTGATAGTCTGACTCTGTTCAGTGATATAAGGTAAGACAATACATCTTTTTTTTTTACTAAGCCCACTCCCTGTCCCATAGGGCCCCACGCTATTAGAACTGAGCATCAGTTAGCATTAGCCAATAGCGTTAGACGTCCGCCCACAGAGGCCAATCACAGAGTGTGTGTGTGTGTGGAAGTACCTCGACTGGTGCAGTGCTGGTGACATTTCATCTGGACAAGTAAGTCTTTAGAATTTATATATATATATATATATATATATATATATATATATATATATATATATATATATATATATATATATATATATATATATATATATATATATATATATATATTTATATATAACCCTAACCCTAACCCTAAAGAGATAAAGGTCTGACAAATTTGGGAGTTAAATTAAAAAATATCTTTTCCAATAAACTGACAGAATAAAATAATGTTCTTCTTAAGCAAAGCACACATACATATGGATTTGACTTTAATTTATGCTTCCGTATGTCAAGTTTAAGTTAGGCGAAATTTAAATATATAAGCTGTGCAGTAACTTATTCATGTGAATATTCTGCATTTGTATAGAGCTTTTCTAACTCATGGCCCACAAAGTGCTTCAGTCAGTCCGTCACACGCTGATAGCAGTGAGCTACAAGGCCACCATACACAGGTACCACTAGACCCTCTGACCACACCAGCAGGCAATAGGTGAAGTGTCTTGCCCACTGACACAACAAAGTGACCCAACCAAAGCGGGATTTGAACCAGCAGCCTACTGATTGCAATGTGAACGTTCTACTTGCAGAGGCTAATGCTTTTCTTAGAACCTTTAAATGCACATCACTAAAACATGCATTCATGAAAGGATTTATGCTTATATAAAAATTCTGATTTTATGTAGAAACTCATGTTTTCACAGTTTTGTAACAAGTCTCATTATTTACATTATTACTGACTTTGCTGGGATGACTAGTTATCCATTTAAAATAAATAAATACAATTAGCTATTTAAAAGGCATTGTTCATGTTTTTTAAAATTTGGTAAAGAAAACTGGCAAAAAGCTCATTATTTACTTTTAAAAAGTCACATCACTTGTTATTCTTGGTGCAAAAAGCAGTAAACTCCATGTGTGTGAGTAACAACACAGAGCTGTTAGGTGAGTCATCGCTCTCTCAGTGAGGTTTGTCAGCCATTACCTTGTGTTTGAACTTGTTGGAGTTTTTGTTCTCCTTCTTGTTCAGGTCAATGAAGTAGTGTGTGATGCGCTCCTTGCTGCGCGCCTCCATATCCCAGCAGATCTTGAAGGAGTCGCAGGTGATGTTGCTGATCTTGATATTCTGTGGAACAGGGAGCTCCTCCATGTCAGAAAGGCTGCCGTCCTGGGATTTATTTCCTGTGTAGGTAAAAGAAAAAAGGCAATATTGTCACTGTCTAAAAAAAAAATCAAAAGGAATAAAGCGGATCATGTTTTTTTAAATAAATCCTTTCAGCTCTCTCTTACTGCACTAATAATTCCACACACCGCATCTACAGTAGTATAGCTGCGAACCAGATTACTCTATATGTTGCCATGGAAACACATCAGTCCCTCCACGCTTGTACAGCCATATGCTTCACTGAGAATAAGCAGCATTTCTAATACTTGAATCCATTTTCTTCAGAGTAAACACAGTTCTGCACACGTGCCTGCAACGACCTAGAGTAAAAGGCCACTGCCTCCCATCAATGACCTTGGACAAGTCCAACAGTTTCTCAGTTGCATACTGTACTGTTCCCTAAATGCCTACAACCCAAAGTTCACACAGAGGCCGATGAAAAAATGTCGAAACACAGCTGAATGGGAGCTTTGTCACATTTGGATGAATATGGACTTTGCATCACATGCTAAGAGGCGCCCACTTGGCATGGGAACAATATGTTTTCTGTGCACGCTCTGGGGTCTGAACCCAGGAGTGAGTAAAATTTGAGAATGGTGTATTTGGGGGTAATGTTCAGTATGACTGAGCTCTATAGAGGATTAACAATAGCTGAAGTAGTGGAGCACTGAAAAAAAAAATCCATCTTCACCCATCTACAGAGAGAGGGTGAGACAAAAGGAAGGTCTCATTATTGGGTGAGGACTTTCATATCTCACCTCTGAGTAATTCTTTAAAAGTGCAGTTTGTGTGAATTATTTAAAAGAAATCAACCACGTTGTGCCTTTTGACACCCACTGTGTTGAAAACAAATACAAGCAGTCATGCAAAGCAGTTAGATGACCACAGATCTCCATCTTAATCATTCATAACAGACTAATAACCTAACTAAAAAAGCTGCTCATCATGATTAAAACATTATAGAATAAAAGAGACTTCCGAGTATGAAACAACAGGCACCAGTCTAAGCGTTGCACAGCATTCTCTTCTGTGCTGATTTGTGAAAACACCTCATTCGGCTGGTGGTTGCATTTAAAATGCCCATCTCATTAAAGCTGAACCCCACTGAGCTGATTAATTTGGCTCAGGCTGAGAGGGTCAATGCAAGGCACCGTGGAGCAAAGCTGGGAGAGAAAACGTTTCTTCAAGTCAGCGCAGACCAGACAGTGATGTAGCTCTGTAAAGTTCCACCTGAGACTGTGATGCTGACCTTTACCAAAAAAGACAGAAGCTTGTTGTCATTCTTTGACATCTTCAGGCTGCAATGAAATGTTCCCCCCCAGGAGGATGCCAGGGAAGGGAGTAAAGTTTTCAAGTTATATCCTTGCACAAAAATGCTGTGTAATACATTTTATTGTATTTGAGTGATATGTTTTCATCCTCTGTGCTGCCTGGATATTTGCAGGACATGAATGCAAATGTCAAAGGAGAAAGACCAGAAACTCCCAGAAGCTGAAACACCTCCTTGTCCTCTTTAATGACACATACATTAACACTAATGTTTCCCTAAAAACTTCAGCTTCTTATGACTCTGCCCTGCTGATTTATCTCCCGTCAACATCTCAACACCCCAACCGCTTGCTTTTCTTAATGCATTCAGATAGCATCTGCAAAAACTATTAAAAGGCAACTTAAACTAAAAGTGATGTTTTTAAAGGGAAACTAACTCCAAAGGATGCAGCTTGCATTATTTAATGGATGCATTATCAATCAAATTTTGCACAGGATGTCAATTCATTAACAAATTTATAGATTATAAACATTCAGTGTTGATTCAGTGTTGATACAATGTGTACCAGTGAGCCTTGGTTGCTCTGAGAAATGCTTAGCTCTGCTTCAAACCCTTGGGGACAACAAGCACAGAATGAAAGATGGAGGAGGGAGAGCAGAGCCGGATGAAGGTCAGGTGGCGAGGAAGAAAGTAAACCTTACAGTCTCTCACAGGGGGCCTAAATCCTCATCCAGACTTTAATTAATGTGCTAGCATTACACCTTTGGCTCCTTGTTCTTGCACTAGTTTAGTACTTGTTGCTAATAATATATATATATATATATATATATATATATATATATATATATATATATATATATATATATATATATATATATATATATATATATATATATATATATATATATATTTTTTTTTACACAATTTATCACAAAGACACGTTTCCTGCCGTTTCATCCTGTGCAGACTGCAGAAATATCTGCTCTTTAGAAACGGAACTAATCAGCTGAATCTGATAACTCAGACAAATGGATCTCATTAGCTTTCACTCTTTTACTCAACATGCATTCAAATCCCACGAGATGCAAAAATATCAATAAAAATCTTTTTACCGTGCATACGCAGGAGCATCTAAATAGCTTTGGCAAGATTTGTTCCAGTCATACCTGGCTTTCAGTCCATCTAAAACAAATAATCTAATCTGTCTCTGGTTTCTGGGTCCACCATGTAGAACTAGAGCTCCATTTGAAGACCCAGTCTTATTGAACTCACAGTATAAAAGAATCTAATTTCTGAGCTCTGACAGAAGGTGGTTTCTGGAAAACAAATGAGCAGAGGACTGAGTCACTGGTTGTTTTTGACACACAAGTGAGCCCTTATTAGCACAGACAGACAAACTATTTGCATAATTTGTTGCAGCATTAAGTCTAAAATGTAACTGTAGACACGAACACACAATAGACTCCAAGGAGATTCTTGCATGCAGTTGGCTCACAGGCCAAGATGGAGACCATGCTGGGAGCAAGAGGCTAAAAACAGATTCTGCCATGTTCCCTTCCTTGGGGTTGGGCAAGAGTATTCCATGTTTTTATGAACCTCAAAAACCCAACAAAAACTCTAAAACAGCTTTTCATCAAAAGAATTACTTTAGCTTTATTTCAATTTGAGATAAAGCAGAAAAGCATTTGGTAGAACACGTCTGCTACTCAAAACAGAATGAGTTTCTCATTTGCATTTTAACTAAAATACAAGTCCTGATAAAATGGAAGTCACAAAATATTAAAGTGTGAGTTCAGTCAGAATATGGATAATTTTGCAATCAAGTCAATCAAAGAATGATTTAAAAATATTTATTAGCCTCCAGTTAAGTGCTGAATGTGTTTATCAGTAAGTGGTAGTAGGATCTGCCAGCTCAGTCATAGGACACAACACTGACCATCCCACTCAGATGGTTTGTGTATCTATCAGGCAGGCAGGCTGTTACCTGAATCATCAGAATGTCAGTATCTGTTCAGCTGAAGAGGATGTGTTTGAAGAACTGGACCCAGTCTAATCCATGATGGAACGTGATGGATAAAGTGGAGGTGATTGGTTTATGATGGAGCATGGGCAAAACGAAGATCCTATTACATTTCAATTTCATTCTAAATGATGAAATAAAACATTGGTCTGGGTGGAGGAAGTGATCTGTTCAGATAAAAAGTGAAAGAAAAACTAGCAGATGAAAAAAAAGTGGTCAAATCTGTAGGTAATAGAGAAAAATTAAAAAATCCTGAATCTTTACAAGGTTTTTGAGATACAAGTCTGACAGATTGGATTTTTTTTTCATATAAAATTTGTGTTGCTGCTCAAAATTGATGAAAACATACTCATTCATGAACATTTAAAACTCCATGTGCAATAATGGCACCCAAATTAAATATAGATAGCATGCTATGCTAATATAGCTTTCAAAAATATGCATCCACTGTGAAAATAAATCACAGAACTGGTCTGATAAAGTATCCAGTCACTGTTCACACAAAACCAAACTCCAGGACCTAAACTTGCTCACATGAACAGATTCTGTCATTTAACAAAACCTCCCCACCCCCACTGATCATACACATGTCACAGCTCCATGAATACACTGACCCATTAACCCTATCTCCAACACACAAACTACTTGTTTCCCACTGAAATGCTCAAACAGGCTTCAGTGTGTCGGAGGGGTGTTTTTTTAGAGTACTGGAGCTGCATTCATTTGCTGGATCAGCATACAAGCCTCTCATGCAGGATATTAAATATTAATGAAATTGGAGATAAATTTAGAAAGCTACGTGAAACTGCAGCCTGCATTGACCTGATGGGATGACGCTCCATTTCCAGGAAGGAGAAAGGGTGACTTTTACACCGGGTGTGGCAGGGATGAGGAAGACTATTCAGCTTTTAGACACAAAATTTAAGAAGGTGGAGGAAATGACAAACATCATTACAACAGAGGGACAAACTTTCCCAGATTTCAGAGCATTTACCAAAATGTGTTAGTCAAAACTGAACAATTTTAAAAAATGGTTTGCATAAACGTTTGGAAAAATCTTCAAGGATTTTTCTGCAGGAAAGAAGAAACCATATTCAAGCTACCATGAGTTAGACACAACAAGCAATGAGCAGTTCTGCTGAATTTACACAGAACATGAATGTTGTTTATGCAGCAACATGAAAATGTGGGAGATTCAAGGACAAAGACGTACTATTCACATGTAGTGGATTACAGCTAAAAACTGAACACTGCAAATACCTACAGCATAAGGCAGCATAACGTTCATTTGACAAGTGCATTATTGAAATTAAGCTTTTTAACTCCCGCTAATGAAGCTGTAAGAGGATCTAATACATCCTGATGCACTGGAGTAGAGAGACAGCATACTACAATGACTGCACTAAGATCAAATATTATACTCGCTTTTAAGTTTACTAATCAAATATAGAATGAAATAAGACAGAATGGACTGTTTTCTGCTGTGGGGAAAATAAACTGTATTTACATGTGAATTAATTGAGAGTTTATCTAATTAAAATGCATTTATGTGACCGTTTTGCCTCATCTGAAGTGTGTAATTGCACTCGTGTGTGTGTGTGTGTGTGTGTGTGTGTGTGTGTGTGTGTGTGTGTGTGTGTGTGTGTGTGTGTGGAGGGGGGGGGGGTGCACACTCATGTGGGTGCAGCCATGTTTTAGCTGCTCATTCTCTCCTGATGATGACTTGCTTTTTCCCCATATCCACGTGCTGTGGAGAGGAAGGCAGTCCTTTTGATCCTGGCACAGCTACAGAATCTAATCATTTGGTTTATTCTAAATATCCGGATAACTTTGAAGTTCAGGGAGAAGTCAGTCCAGCAGCTGGAGGACATTCAGAATTATAAAATGGAAGGAAATTTGAGAGTAGACATAAAATAGTGAGATAAAAATTTACAAAATGACACCTTTATTTAATGAGAGAAGAGAAACGAGCAGTGGAGGCTAAAGGCGGGGTGCTGCCGTCCTCTGTCCACGCCTGTGGTGCTGAAATAAAAACGCTCCTCTTTTGTGCTCAATCTGCAAAAAAAATGATATATTTCTAACTAAAAATCGCTCTTTTATTAAATGATCGTCTCCCCTTCTATATTTAACTATTCCTCCAGAACCATCTAAGGACTCTGCGGTGTCACCGGGCCCCTCTTCCCTCTAAATACCACAATAAGGGTTCGGTTCGTGTCTGGACCGAACCGGGCCGTTTAATGCGTTTGAGTTCACGTTCCAGGAAAAAGCAGACACTCACC
Source organism: Callopanchax toddi (assembly GCA_006937965.1). Lineage (NCBI taxonomy): Eukaryota > Metazoa > Chordata > Actinopteri > Cyprinodontiformes > Nothobranchiidae > Callopanchax > Callopanchax toddi. The sequence continues at coordinate 760,263 of SSNR01000096.1, read as the reverse complement.
ATCTCGTTCGCATAACTGTATGGAGTCCAGACTCAGGTCCTTGATCATCCCCTCACATGGACTTAACGGACTGGTGATGCTGTGCGCCAAACCTGGAACCTCCATCCTGCTGAGGATTCTGGGTGATGCTGCTAGACGGTGTCGGGGATTTGACTATTTGAAAACAGACACGTCCGCTCGGGGAGGAGAAACGGAAAAAGAGTCCGGTGTCCAGAGTCGCTCCGTCGCTCACAGCTCTCTGCTTCCCCCCCGGGAGGTGCGGCGCGTGGCGCGTCAGCAGAATCGTCACGGGTTCGGAACGGCGCAAGCCGCCAGCTGCAACATGAGGCACCGACAGCCTCTAGTCTGCGGAGACGTTCACCACCAACCGGTTACAGTCTGATGCCACACGCTTCGGTCGCCGCTTGCAGCGCGTGAAACGAAACTGCCACAAGTGTGAGCGCGTGAGTCCCCGCGTGTTGCGCCGCTGCGGGCCAGTTGATCATGAACAGTTCAGAGGATTACTGCAGAGGCAGTCTGCAAACTCAGGAGCTTCTTATGCAATCAGATTAGGACGGTGGTTCCCCTCTATCCGAACCGCGCGCGCACACACCCGTTCCTTTCCATTTCACGTCCAAACGTCATGGCTATCTCCTTATTTGGTAACCCTCTAGCACGAGCGCAGGTGCAAATGCACCGTGCAGTAATGAGCTGGGGACCACTGTAATAAATCACCATCACCACATAGAGCCCTGTGTGGGTTTGGGTGTGTTTGCAGTCATCTCAACTGAACTTTCACACCCTTTTTTATCAGTAACTCCCAGAATAAAGGTCAGCAAGGCATAGAGGGCAATGTCCTTTCATATTGGGGTTAAAAGAAAAGTCTTAAGGCATTTTTATATCTGCATTCTACAAAGCGAGTCATTCACGTGTTTCCTTAAGCCATTTAGTCTCCATGGAGCACAGAGGACTGAGTCAGTGTCACTTTCTATTTGGTTTGGTCTCAGTCTGTGTCCAACAAGGCGCCTAGGAGGGGCCACAGACTGTTTATCTATTCAGCAGGCAAGAGATTCTGCAGCTGCACCTAAGAAACGGATCAGAATAACTGCTACACATGAGGAATTTAAAAAGGGATGCACTCATTAAATAATGAGCCATCAAGAAAATGAGAAATAAACAACCAAATGTGTATTCATTTACAAGGTGAGCTTCTATCATGGAGCTGCAGGTTTGAAACATGGAGTTATGCTGGGCAGAATTAAACTCCCTGTAAGCTTCTAATCACCACGGCGTTCAGACACAGCCTGAACATGTTCAACCCTCAGATTTTGTTGCTGCATCATGGCTCAAGTTTCCTGCCTGCAAAATCAAAATAATTAAAAGTGAAGGTCAACGTCAAACATGCAGCCATCTTTCAGGCTCAACAAGCCAAAGTTATTATGTATTTATATTTTATAATTTCCAATTTAATCTGGTATAAAACTGGCTATTAATGTCATTATCTATTCCTCCTTTTCACTCTTTGCCTCCCCGTTCCCATTTCGCCTCTCCGCCCGCCTGCTGCTCTTATCTGGGAGCTGGAGGATGTGGAGGATGAGACTGACCCGTTCTAGGATTCCTTCTCATCCTGCCTTCATCCATCCTCTCAGTCAGCCTCCACCCACCCGTATCCCATCGAGTCATCCTATGTTAACATCAATGTTTCCAGCAGAGCTGCAGGAGGATGAGGAGTGAGAGTGACACCATGTCCCATGTAAAGCTCATCCAGTCACATCCACCCCTCCTTCCTCACAATCTACAATCTTCATCCAACATATCTCAAACCTTCTCAAAATTCTGAATTTTTTCTTATTTTTCCTGCTATTGTTTTGGTGAAGTCATCATTTGTATGTGAGCACATGTCACAGTGTGCTCTGTTTTGGCAGTCCACTCTGATTTGTTCACTCAGCTGTGCTCAGAGACCACGTGAGTACAGACAGATGGAGTAATAGCATGACAAATGTGCAGAAAGATTTCAGGTGGATAATATTCTCAGGATGAGGGCTGAGGAGTGACCCACGTCCAGACAGACCTTTTTACATTTACACGTCTTCCTTTGTCTCCTACCAACACGCAGCCTGCAGTCACTACACATCAATTCTAACAGAGGAGGGAAATGAGACAGTATATGGAGCACAGGCTGCAGCATTTTTCACTGGGAGAGAACAATACAAAGCCTCCAGGGTTCGATGAATGTGTGTGTGTGTGTGTGTGTGTGTGTGTGTGTGTGTGTGTGTGTGTGTGTGTGTGTGTGTGTGTGTGTGTGTGTGTGTGTGTGTGTGTGTGTGTGTGTGTGTGTCACTTCATACCACAAACACATTCGTCTGGCATTTGAGGGCATTAAATGAAGCATGTTATTGATTTGAAACAGGGGGAACTGAGCTTAGCTGCAGCTTGATTGATAATGGAGATGAACGTCGCTGCGCTTATGAGAAATTCAAATAACATTTGTCCACATTTTCAGTGCCAGAGAGCCACTCATTTTAATAAGCAGGGATGAATTAAAAGCAGGAATGAAAAGGTTATTATGGAAATTAACTTTATTGCAAGCACTATGCAGGAAAAGCCTAAAGGAATTGTTTGACATTCAAAGAAACAAGATTATTTGCTTTGGCAGAGAGAATTATATGAGGAAATAAAAACGCAGCTCAAGCCAGAAGCTGATTACCTTTGAAAATTGACCATATAGGAGCGACAGGCTGAATTAGATAACTAAAGCTCATAAATTATAGAGCCCATCCTACAGATATGCACATGATAACTCAGTCTGGGTTTTATTTTTGAGGTTTAGTGAAAAAATAAAGCTTTAAAAAGCATTCAAAAGGCCTCCAACATCTCTTATATACCCAGCCACCCACCTCCCCTCAACACAAAGACATGCATATATATTTATAAGAGGAAAAAAAATAAAAATAAAAAAACAACTTAAACCGATTAAATAGAAATTCATAAATAAAATATTACACTTAAAAAAAAAGATAAGTAAAAGATAAGATAAGTAAAAAAATATATATATATCAATAAATAAAGAGCTATAAACAACTGTTGTGGGCTTCCCACAGAACTTCAAAAAAGGGCGCCAGACCTCGTCAAATCTGTTTACTGCTCCCAGTGTAGTGGAACAAATCTTCTCCAAAATTAAAAAAATAATCATGTCCCTGACCCAGCATGAGGGAGAGGGAGGGTCAGAGTCTCTCCACTTTAACAAAATAGCCCGGCGAGCCACCAAAGAGGAAAAATCCAAAACTTTACTTTTACCATTTGGCAAATCCTTATCTGGAGGTATGCCAAAAACAGCAGTCAACGGATTTGAAGCAATTTGAAGGTTAATGATTTCTGAGATGTATTGAAAGTAAGATGTCAAAAATGTAGATAAAACAGGACATGACCAGTACATATGTAGTAGCGTTCCAGGGGCAGATCTACATTTATCGCAACCTCAGGATATATCCGAGTTAATTTAGTCTTAGATATGTGAATTCGATGGACTACTTTAAATTGTATGAGAGCTTGTCTGGCACATACTGTACAGATGAAGAATGTATACCTTTAAGGACTTTGTCCCAAGTATCCTTACTTAAATTAAATTCAAGATCTTGCTCCATCCTAATGGCATCTAAAGAAGCATTACACATGTTAGGGATAAGACAATAAAGTTTAGACATGACACCTTTAGATATTAGATTACAAGAAAGAAACATCCATTTGGTCGCTTTGAGGTTTACGAGGGAATTCTGGTATCAACCTCTGAATGTACTGTCTCACCTGCAAGTATCTAAAACAATGTGTGCTAGGAATACCGGATTCTTGGCTGAGTTGAGAGAAGGAATGAAAAGAATTCTCTATAAACAAATCCTCCAAACATTTAAGATTTTTGTCATGCCAAATTTTAAATGCACTATCAATCATTGAAGGGGTAAAAAAGTGATTAAAAGCAATTGGACTTTTCAGTGAAATTTTTTGCAGTAAAAAGTGCTTCCTAAATCCTACCCAAATCTGTAGAGAATGTTTTACAATGGGATGGATTTTGTTGGTAGAAAGAGGGGTTAAAAAAGGAAAAATACAGAGTAATTGTACCTTTTGTTTGTTGTAATATTGTTAGGTTTCAATAAAAGAAAAAGGCCTCCAACATGAGATTATGTCCTTGTAAATGAGCCTATGGTCTTTTTGGTATTGATCCAAACAATGTTTGTTTAGGCTTAGCACATTCACGACCAGAACTCTGAGGATTTCTTGGATGTTTTTCAGCAGATAAAATAATGTTAATGTGTTTTTATTACACAAAAAGAGCCAAATCTGTCCCAATGTTCCCAGCCTTTATGCTAAGCTATACTACTTCTTCATTTCAGGTTAAAGCAGCTAATAAATTAGGTGTGTTTTCCAAATGTCCAAGAATTTACCTGAGTCTGGAAAGATCTGGATAGATGAAAGGTTGGAGTTGAGTCGAATGGGGTGAAGTCAGCCCACTGATTTATTAACAAGAGTTAAAAGAAAAACCACACACAAGTAGACAAATTGTAGGTTTTCTGTGGCAAAAACAAAGTGTGCATGGAGAAAAAGCAAAAGCTGCAACAAGGCAGACTGTGAGCATATAGTGGGGCCAGGTATGAAGAGGTTAGTCAGAGCGCTGGTCATTACACCTCTCCTGCTGAGGCAAGCTGCCCACCAGAATAACACGTGATGTTTGGGACCATGCAGGCTGGTCCTTTAAGTGAAGAGGCAGCAAATATCATAAAAACCCTACAACATCCTAACATTTCTTTATTTTAAAATTATGATTAGTCATGCTGGGAACTAAGATTGATTGAGTAATTGCACTAAGAGGGATGAACATTATTTTTATTATTTAAAGCTTTTCTCTGCAGCAATAATTAAAAAAAATTAAAAAATTAAAGTATTTTTAAGAAACCATCTAATTGGATAATTTCTCTGTGAAGAGAAGAGAAAACCCTTATAAAAATAAATGATTCTGTTGTGGCTTCTTTCTGTTTATGTTATGAAGAACTGGCACAGACACCAAAATGAATGTTTTCTTAGCATCCATCCCACACATTAACCTTGAACTCCTCTGCTTTTACAGACCAGTATTTACAGTCTATTCAGTGCTGAAGTGTTATATAAACACAAAGGTGTTCAGTGGTTTTTTTCTTTAATTCTTCGTCAAGCACTCGCTTAAATGAATAACAAGGGAGGAGGAACTGAGTGAGTCACAGGCTGCTTCACTCACAGCACAGTTCAGCAGCACCACCTGTTTCTGCTGAAGCCTCGTTGCCTTGTTGGATGGCACCTACTTTATTAAATGGCTGTTATTAGTGCAAATCCACCCATTACGTTTAGACTGGCCCCCTTATAGGACCGGATCACAGACGACAAAAACTTCCTACAAATTTTAATCAAATTGCAAGACTTTTATCCAATGACTGGTTTTAACAGTTTTGTAAGATCACAGTTTTAGTTGGAATGTTGTCGCTTTGGCTTTCGGTATGATTCCTACACAGTTTCCCTCAGAATCAAGAGTAGTCTGATCTCAGGTTCCTTTTACCTCCATCATTAATGTTCTCATGATACGGAGATCAAAACTCTCTCAAACAGCTGGGAAAACGTCGTCATATCTCCCACAAAAATGAAGGCAGACACACAGAAATGCACACAGGTAATCAAATCCTCCAGTCACTTTGAGATAGGCCTTCTAGTTTTAAACAGCAACACATACATTTTTTTTCACCTCAAAATTCTACAAACACCCCATAATGACAGCATAAAAAAGCTTTGAGATGCTTGCAAGTTTAATAAAAATAAAAAACAGAGACATCACACGTCCATCAGGATTCACAGCCTTTACCATGAAGCTCAAACTGAGATCAGGTTCATCCTGTTTCCACTGATCATCTTCAGATGTTGCAGCAGCTTCATTGGATCCACCTGTGGTAAATTCAGCTGATTGGACCTGATGTGTAAAGACACCTGTCTATATCAGGTCCCACAGTGGACAGAGCATATCAGAGCACAAATCAAGCATGAAGTCAGAGAAATCATCTGTAGACCTCAGAGACAGGATTGCGTCCAGGAACTAACCTGTGAAGGTCACAGAAACATTTCTGCTGCTTTGAAGGTCCAAATGAGCTCAGTGGCCTCCATCATCTGGAAGTGGAAGACGTTCTAAACCACCAGGACTCTTCCTAGAGCTGCTGGTCATCTAAACTGAGTGATCAGGGAGAGAAGGGTCTTAGTCAGGGAGGAGACCAAGAACCTGATGGTCACTCTGTCAGAGCTCCAGTTCCTCTGTGGAGAGAGGAGAACCTTCCAGAAGGACAACCATCTCTGCAGCAATTCACCAATCAGGCCTGTATGGTAGAGAGTCCAGACTGAAGACATTTTTTAGTAAAAGGCACATGGTAGCTCACCTGGAGTTTACCAAAAGACACCTGAAGGACTCTCAGACCACAAGGAACTAAACTCTCTGGTCTGATGGGACAAAGATAGAACTCTTTGGTGTGAACGCCAGGAGGAAACCAGACAGAGCTCATCACCAGGACAACAGCATCCCTACAGTGAAACATGGTGGTGGCAGCATCAGGCTGTGGGGATATTTTTCAGCATCAGGAACTGGGAGACTAGTCAGGATAGAGGGAAAGATGAATGCAGCAATGTACAGAGACATCCTGGATGAAGACCTGCTCCAGAGCACTCTGAACCTCAGACTGGGGCCACTCTTAATCTTTCAGCAGGACAACAACCCCAAGCACAAAGCCAAAATATCCAAGAAGTGTCTTCAGGACAACTCTGTTAATGTCCTTGAGTGTCCCAGCCAGAGCCCAGACTTGAATCCCATTGAACGTCTCTGGAGAGATCTGAAAATGGCTGCAGCTTAGGTTCTTGCTTCCATCCAACCTGATGGAGCTGAAAGAGGAATGAACCAAACTGTCCAAAGAAAGGTGGGCCAAGCTGGTGGGATCAGATTCAAAACGACTGGAGGCTGATATGGCTGATCAACAAAGTATTGAGCAAAGGCTGTGAATACTTACAGTACATGTGATCTGAGTTTTTTATTTATAATACATTTCCAAAAACTCTTTCATGTTGTCATTATGAGGTGCTGTGTGTAGAATCTGAGCCACCCTCCAGTGGAAAGGTTTTCTGAAAAAACCTGCCTACTTCCGGGTTTGTCACATCATTTAATATACCGGTAAGTCAAAGCAGCCACTGTGAGCAGCAGCATGCCCATCATTTCTCTATATATGATGATTTAAATTGTATTGGTTCAGCACTTTACAGAAAGTGAGATTTTATCATGAAAATGTGCCAGTCTAAAACATTAAACCAATCAGCTGATTTAAAGGTGGCAGCATTTGCCTTTTTTTTTTTTTTTAGAGCTCACTGTGACACCTTGATCAGATTAGACAGTGAGGATTTTACCTGGTAAAGTAACTCAAAAATAGTTCTTTTGTTTTCAGGCAGAATATTGCATTGTACAATTTTGAGGATTTACCTACCGTTCACACTGAACTGTATCAGTGTGCTTCAGTTCTCATCCTCAGGTGAGGAGGTTCTCCAGCTTCCTCTCAGTCCTTCATTTGACTTGGACTTGAAGAAACTTGAGTCACAGCGCCCCCAAGAGGACAGTCAGCAAAAACAGAACATGTTTTTGTTTTGCTTTAAAGAAGGTTAACTTACATAGCGCCTTTCTAGACATACATTACAAGGTGATTTACAATCATAAACAAGTGAGACAAATATACACAGAGTTTTAACAACAGAAATATAAGCAGGAAAAGAGACTTATTCACAGGAGCTCACGTGAAGGCCAGTTTCAAAAAGTCTTCTGAGCTGCTTTTTAACAGAGACACTGGGTCACTGGTCTCAGGCTCAGGGGGACAACTATACAGAGGTCCAGAGTCTGGGGGCCACAGCAGCAGCAGCAGCTCTGTCTCCTTTTAGTCTTTAGTCTGGTATGCTGCACAACCATAGGCTCTGATCACTGGACCTCAGGGACCTGCTGACAGTGTAAAGATTTAAAGTGCGGTATCACTGATGTGTGTATTTTTGAAGCACAGACGAGGATTTAAATTTTGTCTTCATTCTGTTGTAGGAAGTTTTCAGCCATCCAGTTTTTAATAAACACGTGTGCACCAATTGTAGCTTAGACACCTTGTGGGGCCAACAAGAAGAATATCATCAATATAGAGATGTTAGGATGGTCTTTAAAACAGCTCAGAATGTGCTCAAGAGGAGGCAGATAAAGTTGGAACATCGAGGCCCCAACACAAAACCCTGTGGAACTCCACAGACGAGGAAGGTGGAAGAAGACCTGTACTTGGAAACAACCACAACTCAGACAGAGATGAGGAAGGGTTTGATTTTTGTACTTGTTGGGTTTTTGCATGTTTACATGTGTTTGGTCTCTAGGGGCCACTGTACATTTGGACTCAGACTCATTCTGATTGGAAATTACTTCATTTCTTTCTGTCCTGTAATGTATCTAATACATCGTAATTGATACACTACGGAAATATAAGTCCTTTTAGATGTGGTCAAATTTTCACCTGACATGTTTTGTCTTTTTTGTCTGAATTTCCCAGAGGTTAGGGTTGGGGATCAATAGTTGTCTGTCTGTCTGTCTGTCTGTCTGTCTGTCTGTCTGTCTGTCTGTCTGTCTGTCTGTCTGTCTGTCTGTCTGTCTGTCTGTCTGTCTGTCTATCTATCTATCTATCTATCTATCTATCTATCTATCTATCTATCTATCTATCTATCTATCTATCTATCTATCTATCTATCTATCTATCTATCTATCTATCTATCTATCTACCTACCTACCTACCTACCTACCTACCTACCTACCTACCTACCTACCTACCTACCTACCTACCTACCTTTTGGAGACTGTGTGGAAGAGAGGAACTCTTCTGAAAGACGTAAACATAAAAACAATAACACCGAAATAAAAAAATAAACCAACACCTCTTTTTAAAAACACTGTGATCAAAATAAGACATGCAATTCCTGTTTAAATGTGTTTTGTGCCCTGTATAATCAATTTGTGGCAAAACTGTTTCACTGAAAATCTTTGAAAAAAGACAAAAATCATGTCATCCATCTCAATGGCCTTGAGCAAACCTCTGAAACTGTAAATTGAGTGAAAATGAAATAAAGGCAAAATGAATGAAAAAGGCACATTTGAATTAATAACGAAACAGTGACCCCTGCTGGACAGCTTTATAAATGATTGAAAAAACATAAATGTCTGAATACGATCAGTAAAAATAACCTGCAGGTTTGAGTCAAGAGTTTGGGATTAGCTGTGTGTGAAAATCTCTGGAAGAAAAAAAAAATCAGAAACAACAACAAATGTCAGATTGTTAAATAAAGTACATAAAAATAAAGAAAAATGAAGTATGAACATCATAACCAATCAGCTCACAGCGCTGAGTTGTTGATCAGATGTTTTCTTTAACCACAACACAAAGTTTATCAGGACCAGATTAAATCACTGAGTAATTTTTAAAGGAAAATCTCGTCTTGTCTTCTTCCGCGTATCCGGGTCGCGGGGGCAGCATCCCAACTAGGGAGTCCCAGACGGTCCTCTCCCCAGCCAGCTCCTCTGACAGGGTCCCAAGGCGTTCCAGGGCCAAACTGGAGATGTACTTTCTCCAACGTGTCCTGGGTCGACCCGGGGGCCTCCTGCCAGCATCATTGCAGACGCTGCCCCAATCCACCTGTCGATCTCCCGCTCCCTCCTTTCCTCACTCGTGAATAAACTCCTCCACTTGAGGTAGGATCTCTCTCCCGGCCTGGAGTTGGCAAGCCACCTTTTTCCAGCCGAGAACCATGGCCTCAAACTTGGAGGTGCTGATCCTCATCCCAGCCGCTTCACACTCGGCTGCGAACCTCCCCAGCAAGAGCTGAAGGTCAGAGCTTGATGAAGCTAGGAGGACCACATCATCCGCAAAAAGCAGAGACGAGATTCTCCTGCCACTAAACTCAACACCCTCCACACCACGGCTGCTCCTAGAAATCCTGTCCATAAAGGTTATGAACAGGACCGGTGACAAAGGGCAGCCCTGGAGGAGTCCAACCTTTACTGGAAACAGGTCCGACTTACTGCCGGCTATGCGGACCAAACTCACACTCCTCTGGTACAGGGACTGAATGGCCCTTAGCAAAAAACCATCCACCCCGTACTCCTGGAGCGCCCCCATAGGGTGTCCCTGGGGACTCAGTCATAGGCCTTCTCCAAATCCACAAAACACATGTGATTGGTTGGGCAAACTCCCATGACCCCTCCATCACCCTAGCGAGGGTAAAGAGCTGGTCCACAGTTCCACGACCAGGACGAAAACCACATTGCTGATGAACAGGATAAGAGACGCATTATGCTTCATCTGTGTCAGATTAATTTTCTTGGATTAAGCAGATGCTGTCTGTGTGGATTAGCTCACATAAGTTTTATAATAATCTGCTGGGCATCAATATGTTTTTAATTTCTGAGATATGGTCAGCCAAGCCAAATTGAAATGAGTCATTTAGACAAACAATAAGCATATCGGTTGGTAACTTCATCTACAAATTCCTGTATCTGTTCTTTTGCAGGAATTATTTATTATTGTGCAGCTCATGAGTGAATATGAAGCTTAAAGGCATACGTTGCAACTTTTTCATATTTTAAAATCTTTTCCTTGAGCCAGTATGTGCTAATATGACCCTTTGCAGGGTTAATGAAAAGTCACTTGAACCCATATAGATCTGAAATACCATGATTGCAAGTTCTCAGTCTCTGGTCCGGTGTCCCTGAAGTCTCACAAAGTCATGTATGTCACGAGGGTTAGTGGCTAGCTGTTATGCTAGCGCCATCTGAGTGTTTTTAGCTCATGATTCCTGATTTTTTTCCCCATCTCTCTCTGCTTGAACACAGCTGATTTCTTTGAATGAGTGATGAACCGCTCCAGTAGAAAGCAGTGAAGGCTGAGGAGACATTTAGCACTATTGTTTCTGCTCAGAAACACCTAACATTTTTACGGCAGTGATTTAAAATGGACACCAGGGGGAGCCAAAACAAGCAAAACTGCGTAGTACGAGGTGGTTTCCATCTCTGAAGTGAGATTCTGTGAAAATATGATCAATTAGAATCAAGTAGAAATTTCTTTATGGCCTTAGTTTGGAGAAGTTTAAAGGCAACTATGCAGTTTTGGCTTGTTTTTAGCACCTCTAGTGTCCGTTTTAGGTCACTGTTGTTTCGTCTTAGTTCAGAAACACCTAAATCTAACTGTTGAAACAGTTCCTCAGCTTTCATTGCTTTCTACTTGCGAGATACGTGACTTTGAGACTTCAGGGCACCGGACCGGAGATCAGAAGTTGCAAACGTGGTATCCTGGACACAAGCAGCAGATGGAGCCGAGCGACTTTTCATCAACTCTGTAAAGGGTCATATTAGCACATACTGGCTCAAGGAAAAGATTTAAAACATGAAAAAGTTACATAGTGTGCTTTTAAACCCATAAACGTTACATTTCATGGTTATTTTATAAGAATTATTTAAGTCTAATCCAGAAGTTAGCTGGGAGACCTGGGGACGGACTGTCCAATCTCTGGGGCAGAAGTCGCTGAGGTAGTCAAACAACTACGCAGCGGCGGAGCCCCAGGGGTGGATGAGATCCGACCTGGGTATCTGAAAGCTATGGATGTTGTAGGACTGTCGTGATTGACACGTCTCTGCAACATTGCGTGGTCATCGGGGGCAGTTCCTGTGGAGTGGCAGACCGGGGTGGTGGTTCCCATTTTTAAGAAGGGGGACCAGAGGGTGTGTTCCAACTATAGGGGGATCACACTCCTCAGCCTCCCCGGAAAGGTCTACTCCAGGGTACTGGAGAGGAGGGTCCGGTTGATGGTTGAATCTCGGATAGAAGAGGAGCATTGTGGTTTTCGTCCTGGTCGTGGAACTGTGGACCAGGGTGCTCATTTATAAAACTTGCTTACGCACAAAATGGGCCAAAAAGTTGTGTGGGTCACTTTTTACGCAAAATTTGGGATTTATAAAAGAAAACGTAACAGGAAAATGTGCGCAACTCTAAGCAAACTTTAGACCTTGCGTAAGCACATGTTGGAAACGTGAAACCTGTCAGAGCAGCTGGTGAGATGGAAAATGTTGAATTTATGACACAATGAAAGACTTGTAGACCATCGCACACACAGAACCAACAATCCCGTCTCTAAAAAGAATAAAAATTAAATTTTGAATGAAAATATGTCGCTTTTTAAAATAATATCCCATTATGTTCATCCAGTCGTCTTCAGATTATATAACAAACTGCACTTATTGGTGCATTAATTGTGATTTCTGAGACTTAGGAATCCTGCAGTCACACTTGTGCGTAATGCGTTGAATGCGCTGCGCAGCTCAGCCAGCAGGCAGACTCCGGATGAATGGGAGAGAGTTTTTAGGGATTTCTAGATAATGACTGGATGATCGATCAGCTGATAGATTCATTAGAGCATCCTATGGATCAACTGGGTCCAGTGTTAGATCAACAGAACCATCGGAACCAGTAAAACCCGGTGTCACCGGCCGTTCTCGGGTTTCAACCAGCGATTTATCCAACAGGTTGACTGTTTAATAGGATGAACAACATGACGTGACTTCCCCTTTGGATTAAATTAAATGTCATTAAACGTTTCTCTTAGATCTTCACGATCTCTCTGTCAGACTGACAGCAGCGCTGCAGCGAGACGTCTCTCGGAGCACTTCCGTGTTCGTAATTCGTCACATTTCACCACCTAATAAAACATTTTTCCGTCCATCCACTTCACCACAAGCACCTCGAGCTTCAGCCTCTGTGAAATCACGTTTTCTAAACCTCTCCGTTGTCACGATTTACTGTAAAAGCCAGAAACCCACCGGTTTATGCATATGCAATTATTCATGAGGTCCTTTGCATTGACCGTATATGTCAGAATGTGGGTGTGTAGGAGGAGGGTTCTGACCCAAAAACAGCTGAGCACAGTTCTAGGTATGAGAGCGATTTATAAAGCAGAATTGCATGGATCTGTGCGTCCGCAGGGTTTTATAAATCGGAAATGGAATTTGCGTACCTGAAAAATTTTAGCTGAGCTTAAGCAAGTTTTAGTAAGGATTCTACGCAAAGTTTTATAAATGAGCACCCAGCTCTTTACCCTCGCTAGGGTGATGGAGGGGTCATGGGAGTTTGCCCAACCAGTCCACATGTGTTTTGTGGATTTGGAGAAGGCTTATGACCGTGTCCCCAGGGGCACCCTGTGGGGGGCGCTCCAGGAGTACGGAGTGGATGGTCTTTTGTTAAGGGCCATTCAGTCCCTGTACCAGAGGAGTGTGAGTCTGGTCTGCATAGCCGGCAGTAAGTCGGACCTGTTCCCAGTGAGGGTTGGACTCCTCCAGAGCTGCCCTTTGTCACCGGTCCTGTTCATAACCTTTATGGACAGGATTTCTAGGCGCAGCCGTGGTGTGGAGGGGGTTGAGTTTGGTGACAGGAGAATCTCGTCTCTGCTTTTTGCGGATAATGTGGTCCTCCTAGCTTCATCGAGCTCTGACCTTCAGCTCTTGCTGGGGAGGTTCGCAGCCTAGTGTCAAGTGGCTGGGATGAGGATCAGCACCTCCAAGTCTGAGGCCATGGTTCTTGACCGGAAAAAGGTGGATTGCCAACTCCAGGTCGGGAGAGAGGTCCTGCCTCAAGTGGAGGAGTTCAAGTATCTCGGGGTCTTGTTCACGAGTGAGGGAAGGAGGGAGCGGGAGATCGACAGGCGGATTGGGGCAGCGTCTGCAGTGATGCGGACGCTGAACCGGTCTGTTGTGGTGAAGAGGGAGCTGAGCCAGAAAGCAAGGCTCTCGATTTACCGGTCGGTCTACGTCCCAATCCTCACCTGTGGTCATGAGCTTTGGGTAGTGACCGAAAGAACGAGATCGCGGATACAAGCGGCTGAAATGAGTTTCCTCCGCAGGGTGGCCGGGCTCAGCCTTAGGGTAAGAAGCTCGGACATCCGGGAGAGACTGAGTAGAGTCGCTGCTCCTCCATATCGAAAGGAGCCAGTTGAGGTGGTTCTGGCATCTGGTAAGGATGTCTCCTGGACGCCTCCCTCGGGAGGTGTTCAGGGCATGTCCTGCCGGCAGGAGGCCCCCAGGTCGACCCAGGACAAGCTGGAGGAAATACATCTTCAGTTTGGCCTGGGAACGCCTGGGAGTCCCAGCTGAGGAGCTGGTGGACTTGGCTGGGGAGAAGGTGGCCTGGGCTGCCCGACTTGGAATGCTGCCCCCGCGACCCGGACCCGGATAAGCGGAAGAAGGCGAGGCGAGGCAGAAGTACATTAACTAGCTTTGCTGCTAATTTCTGTTGCAATTAAGATTTTGCAGTATAACACTTATGTAAAAAAAAAAACCTGAGGATTTTGAAATTTGGGCTGTTCAAAGAGCTATCTACAAGGTCAGATATTCATTATTCATCACTGTTTCACCAAAACACTTAAAAAAGCTGAACTGATTCATTCAGAGCAGAAAACGAGTCCTCTAGTGATTTTGCATACATTTATTTCCATCTTGATGTCATTTTAATGTTCAAACAAACATTTTTTTCTTCCTGCTGAACAGTTTCCTACAAATAAAAGTGTTTTGCTTAGATTTGTACGAGCTTACAATCAGAATAACAACAGCATGAACAGATGGCACAGTGAACAGAGCATTGGTCTCATGGCAATGGTTACACAAATTCTTACCTGGAACATTGTGCAGAAATGTACCTATTTCACACAAAATACTGGTTGTATAAGAAGAAAGAGTAATACATAATACATAATTTCTCTAGTGGTTTATATTTACTTTAAATGTACCATTTGACTGTAGTACACAGATTCCCTTATTTACATCCCTTTTGAGAAAAATAACCAACAACAAATCAGAGACATAATTGTGAAACTTCTACATGAAAGACTAGAACCGTCTTCATCAAGCCTTAAAGACTTTAATAGGAAACATTTATCTACCTGGTCTGTTTTAACAACCGTGTCAGAATATTATTCAGCTTAACATAACCGCCATACTGAAAACAGCTGAAATCAAATGATTAAAGGTGAACATTACACAGAGAATTAATCTAATTCTCTTCTGTTTGAGGCCATGTACAACTAAACCCAATTTATGTCCTAATTTAATTTGCAAAAATAAAAGTCTCTACCATTTAATAGGGATTTTATACAATGCATCTTTGATTAAACTAACAGACCCCTCTGTCATTGCTTTACATTTAATGTACCGCAAATAAAACAACTTTTCAAAGAGGCACTTCATTGAAATTGAAAATACTAATAGGCTGTTGAAGATTGTTTGACTTCTAAACTGAGCAAAGACAGTTTATCCAATAAACTGCAAATAAAGGATGTTTGCTTTTTTAAAACAAGTGGCTGAACTTTTACAGGAATACAGAACAAGAAAAGATTTGATGATAACTGTTGTTGCACACTTAATCCTTTAACTTTAATCAAACCCTGCTTAGACAGGTTTTAGGAGTATTAGCTAGCGGACTGATGGAAAAAAACCTCCAGATTTCTGTTTGCTTTTTGTCTTAAATCTTAATCCCTGCAGTGATTTTCTTTTTCCTGTGTTAGAAATTCAGCCTGTGTGAACATATTGCTTCTTTGTGTGGTGGACACAGCTCGTCTGGTAAGGAAGGTCAGACCCAAATATTCTTAATCTCCCTGCTGAAGAGTGACTTATGTACATTGGCACCTAATGCTCCAAAGGCACAGCTATTTTAGCGAGTTATTGGAAAAATAATAAGACGTGGCTTCACACCTCACATTCCAGATATGAGTAAACTGAAGGGTTTAAAGCAGACTGAGTGGACACAGAGTGGGCATTACTGCCAATAAATGAGATAAAACTAAATTCACTAATAAAAGAAAGTAAACCAGAGAAACCTGACTGCTTACGGTCAGACAGAGGCCTGTAAGGCTGCTGTGCTACGGCACAGACATATCGTGGCTCCACAGATTTAGGGGCAGAAAACAAGTTAACTAATCACAGACAAAAAAAAAAAAATCATTCATGAACACATAAAAATACAAATGTAAACTGATTACCAATAAACATTCCACTCATTCGCTTAAAAAGGTAATAAAAACATAAAATGAGTACAATAGATTTGTCTTGCTTTTGTCTCAATATACAGACAAACTGCTGCTAAACACTGACCTGGAAGGAATGTCCCCATTCAAAACACTGAAGGCAGGCAAAGGTCAAAGGCCACGGTGGTTTCCTTTGGGTTGACTTTGATTAAGTTGATTCTTTTTTTTTTAAACTTCATTTGGTGGAACCCTAATTTCAGTGGCTAAGTGCTTCATTTACATTAGGTACAAAATGCATCTGTGCTTTTTCCGTCATAAAAAACTACATTTTTATGTCTTCAGTCTAAGGAGTAATGGCTCTCACAGGCAAAAATCTAGTAATAAAGTGCATGTGACTGATACTAGAGCATGATTCAATGCAGGTAGTATCAGTCTGTAAAATGATTGTACTAATCATTCTGCCTGGTCCCTCATGCAAAAAGTGGACAGAAATACTGGACAGTACCTTTCTTTAGAACCACAACACCATCATTTATATGTAAATACTCCAGATAACACAATTATTCTAAAAGGAACGAACACTGAACCTCTTAAAGCTGAAGGTTCCCTTTTTTCTAGTTGGCACTTCAGGTAAAACGATGGCTTTTTTAAAAAATATGTTTTTTTTGTAATGTGAACAGTCTTAAATCAGCCAAAGCTCAAACAGCTGCTGAAATCTGGGCACCAATCAGAGGCTGGTCTTCATGGAGGACTGGGACTGGGCCTACCACCGCCCGCTGACACTGGCCACGTCGGCGTGGAACTGCCGGGAGAGGCGTCCGCTCGCGCCCCCCTCCAGGAACGAGGACCTGATAGGTGGCTCGAATAGCTTCCTCCGATTCTTGTTTAGTTCTGTGAATGAAAACAACAAAAAGTGATCAGGGCATGACTTCTTTTTTATTGCAGGAGTTGCACATTTTTCTTCAACCACAACTGATCAAGAAAATTAGTTCGGATTCGCCACATTTGCCCTCTTTGCGGCCATCTGGTTTTAAACAGCAGATTGTTCAAATACTTTCATCAGAATGTCAGAAGGGCATCCTGGCACTTTACACACACATGAGAGCAGCGGTGCCAGTATAAACTGTCCTTTTAAATCCTGGAGATGTGCAACTTGCTGCTGCAGCTCTTTTCACTGGCAGAACGACAGAAAGTTTAAACTCTCTGTATAAGAAGCAAAAATACAAAAAGGATAAGAAAGAAATGTGCATATTTCTGTTCTGGAGGCCAAGACTCGGTCAGCGGAGATGAAAGTTGATCCAAGCTTGAGGACGGGGCAGGAAAACTGGCTCTGGATTTGGAAAACTACATTAATAATCAGCCTCACCCTGGCTGAGTTCTGAGGTTTCTAATATAAAAACATTGTGACTCCTGCTCAATGTGCAGTCTAACAGTTCCAGAGTTTACAATGTCCAGAGCATGAGGTCAGTAATGAAGTGCGACACCACATTCACAGTAGATCAGGGCAACAGCAGCAAGAGGGAGCTGCAGCAGCTGGAGCGTCATCTGGGAAGAATTTAACCAGATCCCTTTCTCTGCTGCTTGTGCAAATAACTCAAACTTATTTTAAAGAAATGTAATTTTGATACCAAAATACTCATTATTTACATTTTTAATCTCTCAAATCTGTAGTGGTTAAACAATGGAGCAGATCTATTTTTGTTCAGCTGAGCTCCACTCTGGGTTGTTGTGGTAACAAATGTAAATTAATAAAACTCAAATTGTGTGAAACATTTAGCAAAGTGAGCTAACTGGATCAGGTTCCAGCTGAACTGGTCGATGTACAGTATGAGTGTTTTACTTTTTTCATCCTAATCAGTTGCATAAATAAAGCATTTCATTAAATTATTGTTCAGATTTGTTTTATTTGTACCTGAAATGGCGAGTAGCATTTTCCTGCGGGCACCAAAGGTGGTGATTCCCAGTTCCTTCAGGTCCTGGTCTGTTAGAGTCAGGAATGTCTGGAGGTCAATCTGGAAGCAGCAACATTCACAGTTAACAGCTTCATAAACACTAATCATCTGAACTAGATGACTACAGAAACTGATGTGAACAGAAAATGAAATAAAAACTTTTTGACATTTGGGGAGGAGATTGTTGCCCTAAAAACAGCAGCTAGTAGGAGCAGGCTGCGTCACCTCTTGCTGCTGGAAGACGTCGGTGTACTTCCCCAGACCCAGCTTGCTGAAGAGCTCAGGCAGATCTGAACCTTTAAAGGATGAATTCAGGTCGCAGCCGTTGCTCCCTGTTACTGAAGATATTGAGTCCATGTAGTTGCTGCTGCTGAGGTATTGCTCTGCAGCTACGTTTCAAAGAATAATTAAAGAAAAGACAAAAAGAAATGAATTTACATGGAATCCATTACTGATGATAATCGTAGTGAAGATGCTACAAAACTACAAACTGGATTTGTTCTGCTTCCTCTTGGGACTGCTGACAGCGGAGGGGAACTCTGTGTGGTTTGCCAGGCCGTTTCCGGTGCCGTTTCTCTCTCTCCAGTTGTCTGAGTCGCTACCATTCCCAACGCCTTCCCGGCTGCCGGTTCTGGACAGGGACAGTGGGGAACCCTGAGACAGCAGAAACAAAATAAGACATTCTGACTGAACAGAACAGCTGAAATCAGAGATGATTTTGTGCGTCTGACCTCGTATGTGGTGGTCATGCTGGGTTTATACGAGACGTGATTGGCTCGTCGCAGCTCCTTGATTGTCTCCGCTGGCATGGACTTGGAGAAGCCCAGACCACTCCAGGTGTTGGTGGGGGTCCTCACCTCCGTCACCACAGGCTTCTTTAACATTGCTGTCAAGTGAGGAACACACAGACAACACCAATTAATAAACAAGTAAACAATTCTGATGTTTCATGGAGAAAATATAAATATTTCTCATAAAGTCATCCTATTAGCAGACGTTGACTAACCTTTAGTCGCCAACAGCTTCTTCTGTTCATAGTCAAATGCCTAAAAATGCAGCAAAAACATCCGGTCTTTAATTTATTTGTTATAATAAATGTGTGTGTTTAGAGTGTGTGAGCATCAACCTGCATGTTTGCAAAGGAAGTCTGCGGTGCCAGTCGGATTCTCTCCCTCTCACTTTGCTGCGCTGCTCTTTCAGCTGCCCTCTCGCTGCCTGGCGCCCTCTTATCTGCTACTGGACTGTCTGACGAGCTGGACTCAGCGTCGGACAGCAGACAGTCAGAACTGTTTGAAGTACAAAGAAAGAGTTTTCCACACAGATCATGTGACTTATTCCCAAATGTTCATACTGTACAGGCCCAACTAACCAGTTTATGTAGCACTATATTGACCTGTTTGGTTAAAAAAAAAAAAAAAAACACAAGCTGTTTGGTTAAAAAATGTTTTGTCTAAATAAAAAATCCTGAAACTTTGACATTTCTTTGAGTTTGCAATTTTGCTTGAATTTACAATGTTATTTTTTGAATTTTTAATTCTTTTTCATTTACGTTAAGCTGATCCTATATTGATGCCATATATATGGGGTCAAAATAGGATTAGCTCAATGTAAATGAAAATAACACATTGGAAACTCGCCTTGCTTTCCTCCGCTTATCTGGGTCATGGGGGCAGCATCCCAACTAGGGAGTCCCAGACGGTCCTCTCCCCAGCCACTTCCAACAGCTCCTCTGGCAGGACCCCAAGGCGTTCCCAGGCCAGGTTGAAGATGTATTTTCTCCAACGTGTCTTGGGTCGACCCGGGGGCCTCCTGCCAGTAGGACATGCATGAAACACCTCCCTGGGGAGGCGTCCAGGGGGCATCCTAACAAGATGCCAGAACCACCTCAGCTGGCTCCTCTCTATATGGAGGAGCAGCGGCTCTACTCAGAGTCTCTTCCGAATGTCCGAGCTCCTCACCTTATCCCTAAGGCTGAGCCCGGCCACCCTGCGGAGAAAACTCATTTTGGCCGCTTGTATCAGCAATCTCATTCTTTCGGTCAATACCCAAAGCTCATGACCATAGGTGAGGATTGGGAGGTAGATCGACCGGTAAATCGAGAGCCTTGCATTCTGACTCAGCTCCTTCTTCACCACAACAGACCGGTTCATCGTCCGCATCACTGCAGACGCTGCCCCAATCCACCTGTCGATCTCCCGCTCCCTCCTCTCCTCACTTGTGAACAAGACCCCGACATACTTAAACTCCTCCACTTGGGGTAGGACTTCTCTCCCGACCCAGAGTTGGCAAGCCACCTTTTTCCGACCGAGAACCATAGACTCAGATTGGAGGTGCTGATCCTCATCCCAGCCGCTTCACACTCGGCTATGAACCTCCCCAGCAAGAGCTGAAGGTCAGAAGAGCCTGATGAAGCTAAGAGGACCACATCATCCGCAAATGCAGAGACGAGATTCTCCTGTCTCTAAACTCAACCCCCTCCACACCACGGCTGCGCCTAGAAATCCTGTCCATAAAGGTTATGAACAGGACCGGTGACAAAGGGCAGCCCTGGCGGAGTCCAACTCTCACTGGGAACAGGTCCGACTTACTGCCGGCTATGCAGACCAAACTCACACTCCTCTGGTACAGGGACTGAATGGCCCTTAGTAAAAGACCATCCACCCCGTACTCCTGGAGCGCCCCCCACAGGGTGTCCCTGGGGACTCAGTCATAAGCCTTCTCCAAATCCACAAAACACATGTGGATTGGTTGGGCAAACTCCCATGACCCCTCCATCAGCCTAGTAAAGAGCTGGTCCACAGTTCCACGACCAGGACGAAAACCACATTGCTCCTTTTCTATTCGAGATTCAACCATCGACCGGACCCTCCTCTCCAGTACCCTGGAGTAGACTTTTCCAGGGAGGCTGAGGAGTGTGATCCCCCTATAGTTGGAACACACCCTCTGGTCCCCTTTCTTAAAAATGGGAACCACCACCCCGGTCTGCCACTCCACAGGAACTGCCCCCGATGACCACGCAATGTTGCAGAGACGTGTCAACCAAGACAGTCCTACAACATCCATAGCTTTCAGATACCCAGGTCGGATCTCATCCACCCCTGGGGCTTCACCGCTGTGTAGTTTTTTGACTACCTCAGCGACTTCTGCCCCAGAGATTGGACAGTCCGTCCCCAAGTCTCTCAGCTCTGGTTCCTCATAGGAATGCGAGAACGGTCGGTGGGATTGAGGAGCTCCTCAAAATATTCCTTCTACTGCCCAACTATATCCCCAGTTGACGTCAGCAGCTCCCCGTCCCCACTGTAAACAGTGTGAATGAGTTGCTGCCTTCCTCCCCTGAGGTGCCGGATCGTTTGCCAGAACCTTTTTGGAGCCAATCGATAGTCTTTATCCATAGTCTCACCAAACTCCTCCCACGCCCGAGATTTTGCTTTGGAAACTGCCACCGCTGCAACCCGCTCTGCCCTCTGGTACCTGTCAGCTGCCTCAGGAGACCCACAGACCAGTCACGCCCTGTAGGCCTCCTTCTTCAGCCTGACGGCTCCCCTAACCTCTGGTGTCCACCAGCACATTGAAAACTCAAAAAAGAAGTAAAAAATGTGAAAACTAACATTGTAAAAAAAAAAAAAATGCAAGCTCAAAAACAAAGCAAAACCCACAAACCTAAAACTATAAGCAAAGAAAAAAATCCATAAATGAAAACAAGAATTTAAAATTAAAAAATTCAACTTGCAACCTAAGCATCTTTTGTCTAATTATTCATTCTTTTTTTATTTGTTAAAACTGTTGTTTTGTATTTTCAGACCGTTTGGCAGTTTTTACTTTTCTCCTCCTCCTTCACCCTCACTCCTATACTTACAGTTCAGTTTTTATGGTTTCAATGCTGAGCTTGATTTTACATGGGGGTGGGCTTAGAGCTCATTGGCTACATAGCAAATGATTGACATTTGGGTGATGGAGGTTTGGTTCGACGTCATTTCCAGCCCAAAAATTCATTTGTTTTGGGCGCTGGAGAGTGTTACTGCCTCTGATGTGGTTGAACAAATGCTGTGATGGCAGACAATCGTTCATCTGTGTTAGGTTTAATTTTGTGTTCATGTATTGTTTATGCAGTTAAAAGTGTGAGGGATTGATGCTTTTATTTTGAAGTGTGTCAAGAGTGTTCCGGGGAAGTTCCTGTTGTGGTGAAAGAGAAGTGTTAATAAAAGACTCCACGGATTGGACTCTGAGGAGCTTGGTTGCTAAAGTTATGCTTTTGTTTGAGTTATTCAATGTGATTGAGTAGTTCTGATTTTAATTAGCGAGGTTTTGACTCAAACATAAATTTTTGTGGGTGGAAATGACATTGAACCAAACCTCCATCACCCAAATGTCAATCCTTTCATGTAAAACATTTTTTATATTAAATTCTCATTTTCACTTATGGAATTTTTTTCTTTGCTTATAGTTTTAAGTTTATAGGTTTTGTTTTGTTCTTTGATTTTGCAATATTTTCTCAAATGTACAATGTTATTTTTTGAATTTTGAATTTCTTTTTTCATTTACATTGAGCTGATCCTATAATGATGCCATAGAAAGATGCTCAACTTGAGCTGTAAATGATCTGTTGACTGAACATACTGCAGATGGGAGTTCTTGGTGCCCTGCAGGAGCTCCACAGCCTGTCGTTTTCCTGATGACGTCTTACATGAAGCCAGCATCTGTTTCAGCTCGCTGCCATTGGCTGAATGAGAGGGGCTCCTTGGCATGCCCACCTCCACAAACGTATCAGAGCCTGAAGGAAACAAACAATTCTTAAGTTTTGCATCATTTAAGCATAAAAAGCAAAATATGACAGTTTCTAAGAGTTGATGTTTTATGTAATGTTTTTTCTGTTTGAGCCAGCTGAAGCCCTCACTGGGTCACTTAGTGTAAATGAGGTGGTGCAGCTGGGCGGGCTGCATCTGCAAATTAAAGTGTGGCAACTCTCATTAGGATTCTGGATTAATATAAGAACACCTGTGATTATGGCACTTTTCCATCTGCTTTTCTACTTGCAGACCCACAAGAACCTGCTACGTGCAACACCACGTGCACGCCTGTGAGTGAATGCATGCACATAATCAAGGATACATGAATGCACATGAACTGTAAAGCATAAAATAATATGATGTCAACTCTCTGGGGTCTTGTGTTTAAACAAGTCTCCTAAGGTCATACAATCCACAGTGCAGAGGTGAGAGTCAAGACTGCCAAAGCCAGTCCAAACATACTCTGGGACACAGGAGGAGAGAGAGAGAAGGAGGAAAACCTACTAGGACACGTGGGGCTGGGGGAGAAAGAGCTTAGAAAACAGCAAGGAAAAACAAGACGTGTGAGAGTGAATGTTTGAGGGAAAAACCTCGAGTGTAAGACACAGAGGAAATGAAGGCCTTCTGAACCGCAAGGAGTCCGGCAGTTAATATGTCTCCGTTCCAATAAACGCAATCGGAGGGAGTGCGAGGTTAGGCGGATGGTGCGGGGAAACAGGGAGAACTTAACACTACACATTTTCCCTCAGTGTGGTTTTCAAAGCAACATAAATCTCAAGTGGAAAAACGTGATGTGGACATTTATGTTCAGCTTGGAAGGACGAGCTCAAGTAAACCGAAGCTGAAAACTTTACCAACCTTAAATTTGAGTCCATTCAAGGTTATAAAAGCACATGAATCATGGGACTGTGTTAAACTTAAATGACAGCAGCAAGAAGAGCAGCCGGACAGACAGGATATTATGAATGGGAGCAAATACTTTACTAAACTGTGTGTTCTTGATTGATGAAAGTAATACCGGTAACTGCAAATAGAGGGGCAGGTTCAAGACTGCCAAAGGAACAAATGAAAAAATTAAAATGTTATTTTATTAAAACAAACATTTAGGGTTATACTAAAAAACACAAAGAAAAGCTCATTTGACCTTTTAATCTGTAAAACCAAGAGGAAATATTAGACTTTCTACAGGAGTTTAGGAAAAGTTAGTTTAAAGAGATGAGTTCTGAGCTGCTTTTTAAAGGAGACCACATTGTCACTGGTCTCAGGCTCAGGGGGAACAGAGCCTGGGGCCACAGCAGCCTTTAGTCTTTATCCTGGTGTGATGCACAACCAGTAGGCTCTGATCACTGGACCCCAGGGAAACTGCTGAGGGCGGAAGGATGTAGAAAATCACTGATGGAAGCTGGTGCTGGTCCATGTATAGGGCTGGGCACCGTTAAATATTTTTCGATACTACTACTTTAACGATACCTGGTTTTCGATACCGGTACCTTAACAATACTTTTTTTGATACCTATATGTATAATTCTTAGAGAAAATAAAGTACTGAAAGTTTTTTTTAATTAAACAAAAAATAAACACCGTTTTATGGCACATTTATGCATTTATTATTATTATTTATCTCTTACCTCGGGAACTTTCTGTTAACTGACGCTGTCTTACAATCCGTGTACTCTTTCGTTTTTTTGTTTCTGAAACGTAAACTGAATAACCGGATTTAACAGTTATTTGGTTTTTGTTATGATAAAACAAAACTGGAAATATGGCCAAACAGTAGGACGGATCTGTTTTCATTATTTTGTTATTCCCTTTTTGCTAATAAAGAGTCCACGGATTCAGGTCGACCAGAAACTAGTGTTAGTCTGGAGATGCCAGGATGGGGGGCACAGGAAGAACTGACTGACCAGAGGAGGAAAACCCTCCACACATCCTTGCTGACAACAGCATCTGTGGTCTCTAATAAAAAGTAAATGCTCCTAAATAAAATGACCACATCTCGTTGCCTCACAAATTTTTTAAATGCTATTTTACATGCTTAAAAAAAAACCAACAGTGTGTTCTGCGTCCTGAGGAGGTCGATTCCAGCGCTGACTCTGCTGCCTCTCAGCAAGTGAAAACGGTGCTACGGGCTTACTGTGACCAAACACAGTGTTCGGGTCAGATCTTTTAATCTGCCGTTCTGAGCCACTGATGATAGAGAGGAAAGTCTCGCCTTGCCTCCCTTTGCTTATCCGGATCCAGGTCACGACTCGCGGGGGCAGGATCAAACTAACCGACCCATTCTCTCCCTCACACACCTCCTGTGTTTTGTTGAAGCACCAGAGGACTCGGGTCTGCTTTTTGTTGTTGTTGCCGTAACTGTTGAGAGGAGAGGAGAGGAGAGGAGAGGGGCTGTGTCACTCAGCCTGTGTGTGCGTGCAGATCAGAGCGGGGCTGGAGCGGCTCATTTATAGGGCATTTTATTGTAAAAGTACCAAATCTTACTGGGAACATTTTTTTTTTTTGGTACTATTACCTACCGAATGTTTTCGGTCGATACCAAAGTACCACCGAGTTTCGGTACCCAGCCCTATCCATGTAGGACCCTAAAAACCAGAACCAGGTCTGGAAATTAATCCTGGAATTTACGAGCAGGCTGGGCAGCCAGTGAAGCTGGAACCACCTCTGGAATTCTCTCCCACAAGCCATACGGAATTCTGACTCACTCTCCACTTTTAAATCCAGACTCAAAACTCACCTGTATCAAACTGCCTACTGTCTCTGAGTTAGTTTTATCTTGTATTGTGGTTTGTGTCGTCTAGGATTTTATGAGTCTTGTGTTTTAACTACTTAACTGTTTTTAACTTGATTTTATCATTTTAGTTGTTGTACAGTGACCTTGGGTTCCTTGAAAGGCGCTTTCTAAATTAAATGCATTATTATTATTATTTATTATTATAGTAGCGGGATGACGTGGATGTATTTGCAGGACTTAGAAGTCTTGCACAAAGCATTTTGAGTCTGAATGTTTCTAGAGACACTCTGTTTCAGTGGAACGAGCTCTACAGAAACCTGCCTGGAACTATCAGAGATGTTGTGTTTGTCCAGAGCTGCTGCCTCGGAGCTGTTCAGCCACAACCTTTTCCAGGATCTTAGAAATAAACTGTAATTTAGAGATTGATCTGTAGCTGCTAAAGAAAGAAGGGTCAAGATCAGGTTTGTGTAGAAGTGGGTGGATTAGAGCGCTCTTAAAGTAGACAGATACTTGACCAGAAACCAGTGAAGTATTGATTATTGTGAGCTCACTGGGACCTACATACTGTCAGGAAGCTAAGGGAAAACTACTAGATCTAACCTGACTGACTTTATCCACAAAGAAGGACAGAAAGTTTTCATTCTCCATCTGGGTGAATCAGAATTGTAGGTGAAGCAGGAGAGACGATGCTGCTGATGGTGTTAAACAGAACCTTAGGACCCTTTGTTCCTCGACACAAAGTAAAAAAAAACCCTCAGCCCTCGTGTGTCTGCAGAATTAAAAGGTCAGGAGACCCTTTAGATGGAGCAGATGAACATGGAAACAAGTTGTTTTCCACAAGCTCTCAACTTTTCTGCAGTAACGTTTCAAGCTGTGAATATGATCATTAATCCAATATATGGAGTTTAACACAGGAACTGATTTGGTTCTAACAGAAGAGATGATGTCCCGAATGGAGAGGCAGTGACCATTAAAGAGGTTAGTTACAGAAACAAAATCATTTATAGGAGATAATGGAGAATAAAGGCAGGAGAATTTACCAGCAGTCCCACATTTAGAAAACAGAATCTAACCAGATAGTGAACAGATGGAGAAAAAGAAACAGAACTGGTTGAAGAAAATACAAAGATGATCAGAAATATAAATGTCCTCAGAACAAACACTGTCAATATGCAAACATAACGTAAAGACAAGGACCAGTGAATGTACTTTGGTGTGTGTGGGGTCAGATGCATGCTGGGCAACTGTAAAAACGTCCATGAGGCTAGAAAAACTCCTGGGGAAAAGGTCAGAGTCTTCATCAATATGAATGATAAAATCAGTCTGAACAGCTTCACAGTGGAGGATAAAAAGTCACTGATCTGAAGGAAGGACCTGTTTGGACTAAGTGGACCACAGAACAGTAGAACGGGTCCTTAATCCCAACTTTAATCAGCTGTAGAGAAAAAAAAAAAGGCCTGAATTTGTTGAACAGAAGAAAAACTGGTTTTCAAAAACTGCAACCAGGCGTCTGAGGCTGGATGATGAAGGAATGACTACTCAGGCAAAGTTCAATCAAACATGCAATATTTTTATGAAAAGAGCAAATATCATTTTTTTTTTATTTTTTTTGCAGAGATGTATGTAAATCTCTGTAGATAAAAGACATTAAAATATTTTGTACATTTGCATTAAAGGAAAAGCATAAATCTCCCTAGATTTGATGGGTCAAGTGTTTTCTTTACCATGAAATAAAAAAGAAAACGAATCCATTCTTAGACTAGATTCCATTCAACACAAACCCCCCTACAGGTCCACACATGGCCTACAGGTCCCCCTTAGTTTAGAGACTCCCGTTTTACCAGCGGTTTTAGGTGAATATTGTTTTTACCTTCATCTGGATTAGACTTGCTCGACCGCGGTTCTGATGGGTTGTGTCCACTGGCTTCTTGAGCTGAGTCACACGGAGCTGGACTCAGAACAGTTTCTGCAAGTGCTGCTGTTGCTAACCTCGCATAGGCAGGATGCTGTGTGTTCAGAGAGCAAGGCGCACGTTATTTACATAAACGCTCACAGTAAAGCAGCAGAGAGCAAAATAACAAGACCAACCTTGACATGTCCGTTTAGAGTGCAGTCAGGCACCCCGTTAGGCTGCTTGTCAATGGGGGCGAGGCCGGGGGGAGGAGATGGTGTGCTATGTGTGTAACTCTGCATGCCTGACAGCAGGATGCTGCTCAGGGTGGCCTGGGCTGCTGGGTGCATCATCAGCTGAGATGAGAAGCCTGCAAGAACAAGAGGACGAATCACTTATTTTCAAAATTTGACAGATTTATCTGAAGGATTGCCTTCCTCAACAATAATACAAACTTTGAGTGTTGGTGAGCGAACTGGGCCAGAGAGAGGGGGGCGGTGTCGCGGTGCTGGGGCTTGGCGTCTGCAGAGGGCTTAGAGTTGAGTTTAAGCTGTTCAGGATGGCGTTAGGGGCAGCAGAGTTCGGGAGGGAGTGGGGTGCCGTTGCACCCAAGAAACCTGCAAAGAAGTAAGACAACGGGGAAAACAACAGGGAGTAGAGATCAGCAGTGGTCCCGTCAAAGCATAAAGAACCTTTCCAAACTAATCACACATTGCAAAGAAGCCTTCAACAAACAATCATGGTTTTCCAGCTATTTCACTGGAATTCCATCAATTGGCCATCAACCAGACGGCAAACACGAGGAAGAACTTCATACATGTCTACAAGGTCGCGGATACCAAAGTATATACCTCAAGTATCCTCATACCCAATAAAACCATGTCATAGAGAACGCCAACAATATGATGCTTGGCGTTTTAACCCAAACAGAGTGTATGAAAGCAGAAAGAAACAGGTCTGTGGCTTCAACAAGGGGCTCGTTTGGCTCCAGGAATAAGGACCGGGATTCTTCTGGCAGACTGCTCTGTAATCTGAGGAAAAGAGGCATGTAGCAATTACTAAAGGCCAGGATGTGGCCGTCCACAGCTTCACTCCCGGGGCCCCTGGGTTTAAATGAGACAACGAGAAAATGTTCCTGCTGCTTTCGGCTTGTTTGCAACCAATTCACACATTTTATTTGGTGGTGAAATGAGGACACAATTGATTTAAATATCAATAAAACTTGAATTTGAACAAATTCAAAATTCCTCCTGGAGACAAAAATCTGCTCCAAGATGAACTCTGAGGTCAGCGCTGCAGAGACACTCCTCCGTGATCAGAACTGTTTAGAATTTTAAGATTCATTTAACGCCGTGCAACCACATCTGTGTTGAGGTTATTTTCTGATGGTTGGCTGATCAAAGATGCCTGAGAGTGTTTGGCACAACATTCATTTTGTCATAATAAGATCAGATTTGCAAAAATCTTCTGCAGTAAACAAACATGCCAAGATACGACTCGCAGTCTGTGATTTCGAGGATAAGGAAGATTGATTTTGTGATACCAGGCTTTTGGGACATCTGTGACAACATGAGCTGAAATATGTTACTGGTGCTAATGGGAAGGATTTCAATGCATGAGGGTTTTTCTTTCTTCTACAAGAAATGTAAACTCTTAGGACATTTGTGCAACAAGCTTTTTAAAATCTATTTGCCTAGATTTATAATTTTCCTGGAAAGTCAACAGAAGCGTTTAAAAAAAGTTAAGATGTCATTACCCAGATTGCTCAGCCCCAGGCCAGCTGAGGCCAGGATGTCCAGGCCAACAGGGCAAATAAGGGAAGGGGACGGACCATTGGTGGGGGGGCTCAGAGCCATGGAGGGCGAGGAAGGTGACACTCCGTTGCTCTCCAGACCCAGGAGGAACTTTCGAGCTTCATACATGCTGACAGCATTCCTCTCCACGCTTTTAACGATCACTGACTGGAAGAGAAAACAGGTGATCAGAAACCAAGTGGAGATAACAGAAACATGGTAAGGAGGGGGAAACGATGAATATTAGGAGGTGGGATGGATAGCAAAGGGAATGTTGGCAATGGAGATAGGTAGTGAAAGGGAGACTGAAGGGGGGGAGACAAAAAATGGGAGGAAAGAAGAAGGAATTAAGAGTAGATTAGAAGAATAAACAGCCGGGCAGTATGGGAGATGCAGGGAGACACGAGAGCAATGACCCAAAGAGCTGCTAAACATTCATCACATATCTCAATTTCTGATATGAGTTGGGAAATTATTAAGAAAACAACAAATGCTTTTTAACACTATGAGGGAGATATATCTGCTGGACTTTTAATCACTAACAGCAACAGTCTCTACACCTTCCACATCCTCTTAAACCCAGCCTTTAGAAATGTTAAATCAAAGAACGTGAACACAAATCATTTCCTGACTTTGACCAGTTTGAAAAAGACTTTTCAGGCACCATTATTCTCTCTGACAGAAACCCACACTTCCCTTCGTTTATAGGCCTGCCAAGGTCCCGAGAGCAGCGAGGCTACAGCTTGCTCTGGACGGGCCTTTAGGGGGAACGCTGTTACTTCATTAAAATATTTAAGTGAAGGGTTCTCAAGTGGATCTGGGCTGGGCCAGTATTTACACTGGCACCTCCACAGCAGTCACTGCAGGTCTGTCTGGTTTGGGCAGCGGGCCCCTGGCTCCAGGGCGGATGTGGGCACCTCAAAGAGACAGGGCAGCTCTCAGCTAAGTGCTGAAATATCATTAGAAATATTAACAGTTGTTGAGAGGCGGACTGTGAGGAGCATTAGTGGTATAGTTTGAATGTAAAGCAGACTTCAGCTGTTTTAAAAGACAAGATCACTAAAGAATAAAGAAGACTGTAATAGTTGGGTTCTTTTTAAGTGGAGAAGCTGATGGAACAGAAAAACTCTGGGACGCTCTGCTGATGTCCTGTTCTCAGAAACCCTCCCGGCGTTGGTACTGGGTCCCAGATCTGATTAAATGTGACACACAGTAATCTATCATTTATTTTAAACCCACTTGATAAAAAACAATCTGGAAATGTACCAGTGGTTTATTTGTTTGCTGCCTCTGACCGACTTTAGACAGCAGCTGTGTTTTCCTCAGAAGAGAGAAAAGTTAGCACAGCCTTCTAAACACGAGGGTTTAATGAGGTTTAACCACGCCGACATCCTACATTTTCCATTCATCTTATCCATAGGAATTATTTTGATTATAAAGTCTGCAAACATAATCATTGATATGTTTATATTGGAAGCAATTTGCCTGAGTTTTAAGCTGGTGGCAAAATCCTAATTAAGGTTTCCTGCATAAAAATATCTATTTATTTCATTAAAGTTATCAGTAAATTGAAATCTGCTCCTGAACATGAATAGTTTAAGTAAAGTATAGTTTAAACTAGTAGTTTAAATGGTCTTAGTTTTATTAACCAATCTAATGTGAGCAAACTGTGTGCATGTAGGACAGAGGACCGAAAAAACCTGGCAGAGAATCATCTCAACCACTTAGAACATCTTTGCACGTTTGCAGTAGAGCTTCACAGGAACCCAGAAATAAATCTCCCTTCATGATTGTAAAGAGTGGAGGATCAAAAATGTGAATTCTATCTGACATTAGAGGTCATTATTTTTTTTTTTGTTCATACAAGAAGCATGCTATGTAACATGTTTTAGGTAAAGAAACTACTAAAATGATTGACTATTTGCCTTTACAAAGTCAAGAACAAATCATTTATCTCTCAGAACAGAAAATAAATCTTTGATTCAAATTAAGCTTATTCTTAAAGCAGCAGTAAACAGTTTTTTAATGTGTTTGCCATGTTTGTTTTGTTTTGTTTGTTTGTTTGTTTCCATCGTTTCTGATGACTGCCATATTTGTCTGCATGTAACGTGCAATGTCTGTAAATGATTGTTCTCGAGAGCTTCCAACAGCCGGAACCAAATTCCTTGTGTGTTCTTCACACTTGGCGAATAAATCTGATTCTGAGTAATTGCTCTAGCTTAAAGTGTAAAAAACTACAAACTCCGGGGACATTATTCCAAATTACCTTTTATACACACACACAGATGTGAAAGCCTCTCATACACACATATCAGAAAATCTTTTACACACACATATGAAATAAACTTCTAGTTTTAACATGTTTGTAAGAGGTTTTTTCACATGAGTGTATAAAAGTTTTTTCATGTGTGTGTATGAAAGGTAATTTGGAATAAAGTCCCTGGTGGTTTTAGTCTTTTGTAATAAGACTTACATATCAGGGACAAGACGGAGACACAGTGAAATAAATTGTTGTGTTCAACAACATCACAGAAAATCATAAACATATTTTTTTGAACAGGTGAGCTACCATACATTCAGTTAAGAATTAAAAGGAATATGGCAAAGTAACAAAAAATGAATTCAATGGCGTAGATTTGCTCTTGACTCCGTTTTTTTTTTTGGCTTTTGGGGGGTTTGAGCGCACGCCGAGAAAGGAAATATTTAAAGTGCAGATTTGGCTCGGTGCACATAAACCTGTTCTGATCCCGTCAGATTGACCCAGAACCAGACCTCCTTGGGTATCAGCCCCAGGTCCCCTTGGTCCTGGTTCTGGGTGCCGGTGGCTGGTTTCAGAAGCATTTTAGAGGGGTTTTGACCAGAATAGAGACCCAGAACCAGACCTGGTCCATGGATAACAGCCTCAGGTCCCTGTTAAGTTTAAATCCTCAAGTTTAGTGTTTTCTGTCATTGAGGAAAAAGTCAGATCTTCTGCTGGTGTCTGCCCTGTAGGGCTTTGATTGGATAAAATGTCGCTAAAAGTAGTGACTGAGACTTAATAAAACAGCCTCCTGATGATAAAATGTTAAAAAACACAACCACACGTCATTTACTCCACAGCAAGTTTAAAACATGATCGCACGTAATTTACATCACCGTGCGTTGCGATTCACAGCGCATTTGCGCATAAAAAAACGGCGTATCTGTTTTTTTATGAATGTATTTTTCTTTCTGACTGCTGGACTCAGGTCCATCTACGGACTCCACTCACAGCAGCAGCACCTGCTCTGCTGGGCTGAACGTTTTATTACTGAGAGGCAGCATTATGTCTGCACCCTTGGATTGAATTAGTGGTGGGGACATTTCAGTGATTTCTGGATATTGTTGGAGACACGATCACCTCCGTCTAGCGCTGTAGCTCCGCCTACGCGCATCATGCACTGTGCGTAGGGCACCACTTGCCCAGGGGGGCACCAAAAATTTCAGGCTCGTGAAAAATCCTATTGATAGTAATCATAATAACGAAATGTTTCAAATAAATAAGTGTAAAGAGGGCCCGCCAACCTGTCTATCTCTGTGTTTCAAAGGATTCATGAATATTAATGAGTGTTGGTGCTTTCAGATAGCAGGCAGTGGAAACGGCGCTCTGCATCCAAAGTGCGCTCAGTGGCAACTGCGCCAAGCTGAAGGAGGCAGCGCACCAGAGAACTTGCCGTCCGGCGCGCTGCGCCCGAGGGGCACAGAGAGAAGATGGGTGCATTACATCACATAATCACCGCGGTCTTTTGGGTCCATGGAGCGCGCTACGCAGCTGACGCTTCTTGGAAAATCGCTGTATTAAAGCCGTAAAAGCCGCGGCACGGCTCTTGAAACTGAACCGGCAACTATATTTAAGGCCAGAGCTTCCTGATACGCACGGAGATCAGCGGCCATGCTGGAGCGTTTGCGCTCTGTGCGTCCTGCTCTGTGCGTCCTGCTCTGCGTATTTGGCTCATTTTTGGCTCAACACTCGACAGCATGCCAGATGCAGCATCGCTGCGCTGAGCTGAAGCATATTGAGCACAGAACGTCAGCTCAGATCAGTACCACCGTCCTGCACTGAGCAACAATCTAGGTTTTCCCTCAGACCTGGTCTAAATGAAACCATGGTGAAACTGATGGAGTCCAGTCAGTATCACCTGGATTTACTGCTTTTATACAGTTTTAGATGAAACACTGAGTTCAGTCTGGTTACAGGTTTTGTCCTTGTTCTGAACTTGTTAGTGGAAACAATGTGAACTAGTTCACCTGGTTAGTTAACTAGTTCACCTGGTTAGTTACTGGAGTCAAGCAGATTTAGATTCATGTGTTTTTGTCTGATTGAAGAGGTCAAAGTTCAGCTCATATTGTCCCTTAACAAAACACAGGACTGAGTTCAGGTTGTCAGATGAACTGTAAACCAGAAGCATCAGGATGAAGACTTGATGTTTCTCAGAAGTTCTGACTGGTTT
The DNA here is from genome assembly GCA_006937965.1 of Callopanchax toddi. NCBI lineage: Eukaryota > Metazoa > Chordata > Actinopteri > Cyprinodontiformes > Nothobranchiidae > Callopanchax > Callopanchax toddi. The sequence continues at coordinate 726,539 of SSNR01000096.1, read as the reverse complement.
GAGGACCAGCAGCAGTCTGGGTGTCAAATACTGACTGATTCCTGTTTTACTGACATTTTGTGTCCTTTGATGATTTCAGTGTGAAATTTATCAGCTTTATTTACAGCTGTCTCTGATCAATGTTGTCTTTTTGTAGATTTTAAGAGAGTGATGTCATATTTCAGTTACATCATCCTCTGACAACAAGCAAATAATCTGGATGTTGTTAAAATTAATTTTGTTAATAAAAAAGGAAACATTTTTCAGAATTTAATTTACAGTTTTATAAATGACAATTTTAAATGGTAGATCTCAGCCCTCAAATCAGGGGCGGTTCTAGGGGGGGCAGTGCCCCCCTGACAACAACCTTGCCCCCCCTGTGGCTCCTTGCTAAGTGCTGAGTGTTTTAGATTGTGCCCCTTTAAAAAAGCAGCTGTCCCCAGCCTGGCCCCGCTAATGTTGGTCTAGAACCACCACTGCCTCAATTCAACAGATCTTAGCATGTAAAAGGTTGGTGAGCTCTGTTTTAGAGTGTTCAGTGTCTTTATAACATTTTCTGTAGAACATTCCTGATAATGTTAGTCTAGTATTGTTGCAATTCAAATAAGTCCAGTTGCCTTTATTTAAAACCCTTTTTTTGGATTATCATGACCTGGATGACTGAGAACCTTCACCAGCATATTTCTGCAGTGTGTGTGTGTGTGTGTGTGTGGGGGGGGGGGGGGGGCCCC